>MU729633.1:67825-124758 GCA_026770625.1 Nicotiana glauca
TAATTAAGCGCAAGATTGAATAAATAAACCAATATGATAAAATAATAAGAACAATTTAAGCTTCAAACTACAACGTTCATGTAGCACCCAAAACTCTAGAACTAATGAACTATGAAATTAAAGGAAGAAAAGAGAAGAAAAACTAGTTAGAAGCCACCTCCGAGCGTGGTGTGTGTTCCTCCACGTGAAACTCCCTTACAAGTATGTTAGATATCCTACAAAATAGATTTAGGACTCTTTATATACAAGTTGGGACCGTGTTGGGCCGAAATCACTTTGTCTCGGTCAAAATAGGAAAACTCTCCGCACCTGGCGTCAATACCAGCGCTAGGCGCAGGACCTGGCGCTGGAGGCAGAATGTTTTTCAATTCTCGTCTCTGGTTCTTTGAACTTAATTGGCCTTCCTTTTGAATTGTAAAATTCCTTGGTTGTATCCACTTGGGGGGACTAACACCCAATGGCATCCCCACTCCTTATATTATTTTTTTTCTTTTTTTTCCTTCCACGTTTTATTTAATTTGGCTCCAAATCTCTTCATCTTCACACTGCCTTATTCCTACACAGTTAAAATATAATATTAAGTATAGAATTATATAATTAATACTCGAATGACGATTAAAAGTACTATAATATGAGGCAACAATGGTTAAATATATGTATTTTTTACCGAACATCAGTCGGCAAATGCTCGAATAGATCTAGTTCTCACCACCCTTATTGAAGCCTCCAAAACCTCTCCTCCTAGTGTCCCTTATGTAGCCCTTACAGTGACCATCTTCTTTATAATTCTGTTCTTGTTTTGATGACTTTGGCAGTTGTTTTTGTTTGTTTTTGTGGTGTGGATGGGATGTACTTGTACTGCTCTCGCTAAAAATACAAAATCTGACTTTGCTGTATAGCAAAGGCATATGTTTTATAAAACTATTCTCTTTTACTTTCTAATTCTTATGTTTCTCTGTTTCTCTTTTCTATCATGTTGTGTGCACATATGTGGCATGAGTTAGCTAGGCTAGACTTCTTTATGCTGATTGTTAGCCTTTGTATTTTTAATGATGCCAAAAGGGGGAAGTATAATTGAAACAGGGATCTGATTATGGGGGAAGTATAGAGTTCGGGGGAACTTGTGAAGTTCCTATTGCTTCATCTTGTTAATTTTGCTCTAAATGTGTGTTATCAATTTCTAAATTTGTCATCATTAAAAAGGGGGAAAGTGACGGGTTTACAATACCTTAGCTTTATGTTTTGATAATCTAACAAACTTACTGTCACAGAACCAGATAAGGAACTTGACACACTTGGCACACACCATAAATAAACAGATTCCAGCTAATATAAACTACTACAACATTAGAAGATAGAAAATCAACACAGGGACCTGATACCCTTATGTTTCCCTGACAACAATATGAAGTCAACTCTCTACATCTGAAAAGTGACTGCATGCACTGTATGCTGAAATAATGCAGCACAGTTTTGCAATCACTTCTCATATGTCCTAACAAGTGATTACATCATTCAAGTGATTTATTCTATGTTGTATTAACAAAAGACATTACAACAAAACATTACTTGAACATTTGATCATTCATGTTTCAAGCACTCTAACTGGATCACTACCAAGCATTCAATTCTCAAGTGCATCGAGAACAAAGTTTAACACTGCTACAGACCAGTTCCTAAAGCTAGTATTTTTTATGTCCTTAGTTGAGCTGTAACTTTGTAATTGTTCTTCATTTTTACTCTTGCTTAGCTTAGTTAGAAGCATTTTATAGGAAACCCTTTGTAAATCATAAACCCTTAGTATTTGTGTCGTGACTAGAGTTAGTCATGAGTTAAAGTCTTTGTAATAGGTGTATTCCAAAGTGGCTTGTAACAAGTATATTAGAAGTTAGTGAGGGATTAATAGTTTAATTCCTAGATTGCATAGGTTGTAATCTAAAGTTTCGCATAGTAAAGATGAAATATTACCAGTGTAGATTGTGGTTTTTATCCTCTTGAGTAGAGATTTTTCCACGCAAAACACCATGTCTTCTTTACTTACTGTTTCATTAGCATTCTCAGTAGAAACACATAGAGTACTTGGTGACTCTATAGTTTTGTGGACTCATATATTCTATCAATCGTTCATGGTCTTACTAGCATAGTAGACCATATGGAAGATTTTATTTACTCGGTGCCCCAAAACCGATCCAACCACTGCATCACTTACGTCATACATGAGCTCTGGTGCAGTGATAATATGAGTAGTTGTCAATTTGAACTTGAGTAATTCAAATGCCTTCATACAATCCTTATTGAAATGGAATTTGGCTTCCTTCTCCAGAAGCTTACACAAGGGGGTTCACCACTTTGGAAAAATCCTTGATGAAACGAAGATAGAACCCCACATGACCAAAGAAACTTGTCACTCCCTTCATGGATGTAGGGGAAAAAGTTTAGAAATCACCTCTATTTTGGCCTTGTTGACCTCAATACCATTCTTTGAAATTTTGTGGCCATGGATAATGCCTTCCTCGACCATGAAGTGACATTTCTCCAAATTCAATACCAAGTTCGTCATTTCACATCTTTCCAAGACCTTATCAAAATTGTTCAAGCAATCATCAAAAAGAATTACCGACCACGGAAAAGTTATCCATGAAGACCTCAAGAATATCCTCCACAATGCCGGTGAAAATAACCATTATACACCATTGAAAAGTCATCGGTGCATTTCATAACCCAAACGGCATCCGCGAGAATGCAAAAGTACCATAAGGACTTGTGAAAGTATTCTTTTCTTGATCATCTAGAGAAATAAGAATTTGATTGTAGCTGGAATACCCATCAAGGAAACAATAGAATGCACGGCCGGCCAATCTATCAAGCATTTCATCAAGGAAGAGAAGTGGGAAATGATCTTTCCTTGTGACTTTGTTGAGCTTGCGATAGTCCATACACACTCTCTACCCCAGTCACTGTTCTTGTAGGAATCAATTATTTCATGGCATTGGTAACCACAGTCATGCCCCCTTTCTTTGGGATACATTGCACCGGAGAAGCCTACGAACTATCAAAAATGGGGTAAACAACCCCGGTATCCAAGCACTTTATGACCTCCTTTTTTAACACCTCTTACATTGCTTCATTTAGCCTCCTTTGATGTTTAATGAGGGGTTTAGCACCCTCTTCCAAAATAATATTATGTATGCAAAAGGCGGGGCTTATTCCCCAAATATCTGCCAATGTCCATACAATAGCTCTCTTCCTCTATTGTAGCGCCTCCAGTGTGGTCTCTACCGGCATGTTAGTCAAATAACAGAATAGAATAATCGGTAAAGTAGAAGAAGGGCCAAGGAATTCATACCTGAGATGTGGAGGAAATGAATTTAACTCCAAAGTGGGAGGCTCCTCGATTGAAGGCTTTGCTGGGGGATTCTTCCGGTTTTCAAGATCCAAGGATAACTTGCGGGGTTCATAAGTGTACGACCACATCCCATGTAATGCATTCACACATTGAAAATAGTCATCTTTCTCCTCAACATCATCATCAAGGTTGTGTAAAATGGCTTCCAAAGTATCCTAAATATTCATTTTTCCACTAGAATAATCAATAATCAGATTAGTTACCAAGTCCACGAATGAACAAACTTCATTGCTATTCGGTTGCCTCATAGATTTGTACACATAGAAGACCACCTTTTCATCACCTACCTCGATGGTGAGCTCATCACTTCCACAACAATAAGAGTCTTACCCATAGCAACGAAAGGTCTACTCAAAATAATAGGCACCTTAGAGTCCACTTCAAAATCAAGAATCACAAAGTCCGCTAGGAGGATGAACTTACCAATAGGAACTAAAACATAATCAATAATATCCAATGGTCTCTTTATACTACAATTCACCATATGTAACCTCATGGGTGTGGTTCTTGGTTGCCCAATTCCCAAAGTTTTGAACACCAAATTGGGCATCCGGTTTATACTCGCCCAAAGATCACATAAAGCTTTGGCAAAGTCAGCACTTCCAATTGTACATGGGATTGTGAAAGCACCAGGATCATCAAATTTAGAAGCCATTGAGTGCACAATTAAACTCACTTGATGTGTCATCTTTATTGTCTCACAATTAATTAGCATCTTCTTTGTCACCAAGTCCTTCACGAACTTTGCATAACCCTACATTTGCTCCAAGGCCTCAACCAATGGATATTGATAGATACACTCTTCATCATGTCACTGAACTTTTTTAAATTGGTTCTTAACATTTTTCTTGGCAAGCCTTTGAGGATATGGAGAAGGAGGCCTTAGCATTGGTGCCTTAGCCTTTGGTACTACCAGTTCTGGGATGTCAACTATGTGCTTCCTAGACGGGTTCACTTCCTCTTGAGTCTCCTCCACATTGTCTTCAATATCAATTCTCGTCTCATTATTTTCCTGCACTTTATTGCTTGGCATCTCATCTCCTTGTACCAATTGTTCATCATCAACAATCTTCGTTTGGCTTGAGGTGGCTGCATCCTCACCTTTTCCACTCCTTGTAGTGATGTCCATGTCATGTCCCATATTGTTCTCACCCTTTGGGTTTACCACCGTATCACTTGGTAGTGCCTCCTTAGGACGAGTGTCCAAAGCTTACGAAATTTGGCCCAATTGAACTTCCAAACTGCGAATTAAAGTGTTTTGAGAGGCTAGTTGAGCATCAGAGTCAACATTCTTCTCCATAATTTGTTTAAACATGTTCTCAATTCGACCCATCTCATTGCTGGAAGAGCTCGGACCTTGAGAGAGATAAGGATGCGGGCTGCTTGGTTGATAAAACATCTGGGGCCTTTGAAAACCCGACCCATGATTGTTGTTGTTGTTCCACCCTCCTTGGTTGTTACCTCCCCAGTATCCTTGATTATTTCCACTCCAATTGCCTTGGTTATTTTGACCACTCCAATTTCTTGATTGTTTTGATTGTTCCAATTCCCTTGGTTGTTTTGATTGTTCCAAAAACCTTGATTGTTTGAATTTCCTAGATTTTCTTATGGTCTCCATTGTTGTTGATTCGGGCCTTGATTATTGTTTCTTTTCCCTTGGAAGTTGTTCACATATTGTACCTCCTCTTCTTATTCGTTGTATTGTTCATCTTGATCAAATCCACTATCATTTTGCACATAATTTTCAACCTTGTTTTCAATTGAGGACCCTTTTTCCTTCTATTGCCTACCATCATACTAACTCCCTTCATTGTATTGACTTGCTTAGGAACATGCACTTGTTGAAGTTAATATTTGGTTAGTTGATTCATTGTGGTGGTCAACTCAGCAATTATTTGCCCATAATCATATAATTCTTTATGCAAGTGAATCATATTTGGATCTCCTTGAGGAACATTTTCTCTACTTTGCCGTGCTGATGAAGTATCCGCCATTTCATCAAGAATATCATAAGCTTCCGCATATGCCGTTTCCATGAAATTTTCACAGGAAAGGTGGTTCACCATGCATTGCCTGGTAGTATTGATCCCCCTATAGAAAGTTTGTTGAATTATAGCCTTTGTCATGTCATTTTTTGGGCACTCTTTCACCATAGTACGATATCTCTCACGTATCTCATGCAAAGGCTTATTGTGTTCTTATTTGAAAGCTAGAATCTCATACCTAAGCATTTCTATATGACAGGGAGAAAAGAACTTGTCAATAAATTTCTCGGCAGATTCATCCCATGTATGGATAGAATGATTTGGCAACCTCTCCAACCAATACAAGGCCTTCCCCCATAGAGAGAAAGGGGATAGCCTCAATCTTAAAGAATCATCAGAGAAGTTTGTCTGTTACTCCCCCGGCAGGTGTCAACAAACTCTCTCAACTGCTTGTATGCATTTTGATTCGGAGCCCCAGTGAAGAATCCCCGTTCCTCTAGTAATGTAAGCATGACATTTGTAATTTGAAATTTGCCCGCCCTAATGAGGGGTGGGACTATGGAGCTTGTGTATCCTTTATTTGGCAACACCACGTGTGTTTCCTCTTTTGGAGGAGGTAGGGTCGAACGGGAATATTGTCTTGAGGCGGCCGAACTCGTCTATTTGCTTGAGGTTAAAGAGGAACCTCATCAACTTGGTCATTATCCCCATCATACCCCAAAGGCACGTTTCCAAGAGGATCATTGTTGTTATGAGCCATTGTATCACCTAAATTTTTTTCATAAAAAGATTAGTAACCCATAAGAAAAGGAAGAAAAATCACACACAAAACTAAATATATAGCTAAATAAGTTTTTAGATCCCCGGAAACGGCGCCAAAAAATGATGTCGCCTAAGGTCACAACTAAAATTGGGGTTGTGAAGTGGTCGATGCAATTATAATTACCCAACTAGGAGTCGAGATCGAATCCACAGGGAGCGTAGATGTGGTTAGTTATATACTTGCACTAGGCATATAATGTGTCAAAAAAGCACTTCCACAAACTTTGTTGTTTTTGTTTACTTCTAAATAAACTATTATTTGCAAATGTAAAACTAGAATATGATATTTTTTATGTTGTTTTTCAAGTTTGTAAAAGAGCTAGGGTTGTGACTTCCACCTAGGTGGTTGCCTAATGAGTTGTGGCCTTTATAACGAATTTTGTTGGTGGGGGATAATATAGCAATCAAAACACATTTACCCACTCAATACCTCTCGGTAATTGGGTGGTTTTGCCCAATTACACTTTCTCAAGCCCAAATAGGTAATTCACAAAATAGTTGATAGGTGCTTAAGTCAGGTTTTACTATCTCTAGATTCAATCCTTTAATTGGGACTATGAATTTCTTGAGTTCACCCCAAGTTCTTGTTAGCCAAGTTTTCCTAGACTCAATCTCTCTTTTTCAAGTAGAGACTAAGTCAAATAGACTTGAATCATTGTTTACAACCATTAATTCTGCAATTAAAGAAAGAACTAGGCTAAATATTACACACCCAACCATAAACAATACATAAATCAGACACCCACTAGGTACCCACACTAGGATTGGGTCACAACCGTAGCTAGAAATTTAGATACTCATATATGAAAATAAAGAAATTAAAGAAGAAAATGACAATTAAACTCATATTGAATGATATATGAATGAAAATCTAATGTTTAATCACTAAAGTAAACCAGAGTTTCTGAAAGTAGTAGAGAAAACTGGCCACAAACTTTTAGATGTTCAAAACATAACCTAAATTTGACCAAAAGAACTATTTATATCTAGCTGAAATTATCAGACAAAATTGCCCATGCGGAGGTTCTGCCGCCGCATAATTCTGTGTGCGGTCCGCACTTTGAAGCTGGCTTGAAAGGATGGACTTCTGAGGCTGCAAAGTTTGTGTTGTGGCCGTACTTCTTTAGATTCCCTAGACCACACATTTCTGAGTACGACCACACTCTTGAACTTGAGCTTGACATGAGAGACTTCTGCGGACCGCACATTTCTTAGTGCGACCGAACTTTTGAATTCTGCGGCCGCACAATAATAGTGTGGTCCACACTTCTTCATGGACCCAGACTCCCATCTCTCTGAACCTCATCTTCTACAGCCACACGATAATTGTGCGGTGCACACTTTTCAAAGGAAATCCATGAGAGGTTCTTTATGGTCTACGACACACTCAATATTTTGTGATCCGCACTTTGCTCTCGACTTTATTTCCATCCCTTTGACTCATATTACAATAATAATGCAAGTAAGTGATGATAGGCCATAATTACGTATTTTAGTCGCTTATTGCACTCTTTTTTTTGCATTTTAATTGAATTTGAGCTTTAATCGCTACTTTTTTGCACTAATTGTATATTTTATGCCTTGTAGGAGTGATTCCAATCTATGTAGATATTATGGAATGAATTCAAGTTATTTGGAGCCTTGAAGTCTGAGTAAAATATCAAGGAATTAAGCTGGGATCGTGTTCAGTGGTCAAATTTTATAGTTAAGAACAAACGAAGACTCGAGTAGTCATAATGCGTACTGTCTAGTAAAATAGACATAACTTGTTGATAGCAACTCGATTTATGCTATATAATATATGGTTAGAAATCTAACTCAAAGGGCTACAACTTTCATGTTTTACGTTTTTCCATATTCCAAACAGAATAGATTCGACTGGTGAAAAATAGAACAGATTCCACATTCCAAAGGGTAAAAAATGCGGTCAAAACCGCGACCGCGTACCTGGACGCGGACTGAGGCAGTGCACTTGGAAAACACCGCGCCCGGACCGCGACTGTCCAGAATTGAAAAGTATCTTTTTCTCATAAGAGAAGGTATAATTGTTGGGGCCCGATCCTACTTGGTATATATTCATGGAAAAGTGGTATTTTGAAGACGTTGGACATACTTTTGACAGAGATTCGACCTAAGGAGGCAAAGACACAATAGGAGCAAGGCGGAAAATTCTTCTTCGAGTTTTTCCTTCCTCTTCCTTATTTTTTTCATTGTTGGTTATGATTTTTAGTATTGTAGCTTTACATACTATTATGAATAACTAATTTGTTATCTACGGTTTTGATGGAACCTTTTGTAGGATAAATTATTGTTATGTTTTTATATAATTGAGCTGTTAGATTTCTCTACTTGTTCAACTACGTGTTTATTATTTTTAATTTAATGTACATCGATTGCATGTGCCTATTTATTAGGTGTTGGTTGAGAAAGGATATATATTTAGGTTGTTGTTGAACAACGTCACTCCTAACGTATGTGAGAAATCAATACAACAGGTTAAAGGCAGGTTTAGAAATAACAAAGCCATGACGTGGTCATAATGAGCGGTTAGATAAAGCCAACTAGCATAGTTTGAGAGAATATGCCTAGTAAATTGTTGTAGTTTCTCGAGAGAGAACTACGACACCTAAAGTGCTCACGATCAGTAGAGAATACATTGGCAAAATTGTAGGTAACATAGCTAGAAAGATTCCGATAATTGGGGAAATCATAACTCTAGACCTCCTTAATTTATTCTCCAACCCTATGTCTTGCTAGTTGATAATTTTACCATTTTGTAGTATTTTCTAGATAATTAATAATTAATATAAATCTCAATCTGTATAATTTAGAAAATTGTTCAAACTTGTCTTCTTAGTGATCTGAAAAAGATATAGCTAAGCCTTAGTTCTATGTGGGATTTGACTCTGGACTTATAGACCGGATTATATTTGCAGCGATCGCTTATCCTTTTTAGGACTAGAGTCGGGCATGATCAAATTTTTGCATCATTGCCGGGGAACTAAAGGTGTAGTTGTAGTTGTATATATTGCTAGGATTCAAGTTTGAACTTTTATTTTGCTTTGATTTTTTGTATTTTTTATTTTATTTTATTATAATCGTTGACTTGAGAAACATGATATCTTGGAATTATGGGAATTTAGGTGTAGATAATTATACTATTGATCCTCATAAATATTGTAAAGGAAACCACCCATATCAAAATTATCAAAATATTCCCGAGAGTGAGTTATGTGTACTAACTCAATCTTAATTATGGAATATGTGCGACGTGTCTAGTGGTAAAAATTGTGACTTTCATGGTTGTGCTTATATTTCTTATCCTCCCCGAACCCCTTAGGGGTCATTTGGTTGGAATATGATTTATATCGGTATAAGTTATGCCAGTATAAGTTATATTGGGATAAGTTATACTGGGATTAGTTATGCTGGGATTGTTGTTTATTCATTGTTTGGTATGTTGTATTAAGAATGACAATTGCATAATTTCTAAGAAGAAGGTATAAGTTATACCAGTATTAATTACCCCACCTTTTATAAGGTATAAGTTATCCCGATGTTAAAATTAATACCGTGATAACTTATACCTAGTTTACTAACGAAACAGTTTATTAAGGTGGTATTAAATTTTTATACCACTCTTATACCTCCTTATACCACATACCAATCGACCCCTTACTATGATGGTTCTACCTTTTCTTGTGAAGTAAACAGGAACAAAGAACCTGGGGATTCAGACCTGAAGGAGATCAAGGATATGTTAAAGTGCCTTCTGAAGCAAAATAATGAAAAACAATTGCAGATAGAAAGGCAAGAGGCAACTCTTCGCAAGTTGGAGGATCAATTGAGTCAAGTGGTTGGAGCTTTTAATGCCCAACAAGCCAATATTGAGGATAGTATCCAAGAAGAGCATTGTCACGACCCAAACCCCGGTCGTGATGGCACCCAACGCATTGTTAGACAAGTCCAACCATTCAACAATAACCCAACTTATGGTGGTTCAAGAATTCAAACATAGATATTAAATAGCTAAACCATTTTATCAGAAGACTAAAAATACGGAGTAATATACTGAAATCCAACAAAATACTGGAACATGAATAACAAAACAGGATCTGATGTCACGATCACGAGCCTCTAATACAGAGTGTCATCCTATAACAAGATTGTCTAAGAAAAATGGAGTAATGAAAGATAGGGGTAGGAGGGAAGGATCAAGGCTGCGAACGCCATGCACCTACCTCGATGCTCCGGGTGAAATGCTGCTCAGCTAGACAGGTCCTCCCTCAGCCTGTGATGCACCTAGATCTGCACACAATGTGCAGGGAGTAAAGTGAGTATTTCGACACAGTGAGTAATAACCATAAATAATAGCTGAAGATAAGAAATCACTAAAAAACACAAGGCAACTATAACAGGTAGTACCAAACCTTTAACGATAAAACCGACAAGTCCATGAAGTAATAGTACAGAAAGAACCATGACAGGTAACAAGTAAGAAATAATGCAAGAATGCAATGAAATGAAAATGCCAGTACACTCAGGTACCCACTGCGGCGTGCAGTCCGAGCCAACCATATAGTTAACGTCGACGATGCTCACTGGGGGTGTGTACAGACTCCGGAGTGGCTCCTACAGCCCAAGCGCAAATAAGCCATCTTGTGGCACCAACCAGGCCCTCGACCTCAATATCACATAATACTACTTCGGCATGCAGCTCGAGCCATCCATAAATCTAGAAATCATTATAAGCCCCTCGGGCACTTTTAAATCAGTAATTCACGCCCAAAATATCATTTACATATTATTTGAGTTTTCAAGTTTAGAAAAAGAGGTTGAGTTTGCAAAATAGTACTTAAAACCTTGGAATGAGTTTAAACAATATGCAAGGTATGAAAAACCAGTGATAACAAATCCCTGAAGGATTCAAATAGCCGGCACGAAGCCCAAATACAACAGTCAAAACCAGGCAACGATGATTTCCAACAAGTTCTAGTAGAAAACACAGTAAAACATCACCGGGACGGACCAAGTCACAATCCCTAATAACCAAACAAACCCGCACTCATCACAGAGCGCGTTCCTCGCCTCAATATAGAGGTATGATGTGAAATTACAGGGTTTTAAACCCTCAGTTCATTATTTACACCTATTTCTCACCTCAAGTCGGCCCAAAATCTAGCTCGCTATGCCTTTTCCTCTCGAATTGACCTCCTCGCACGTCAAATATGAGCAAAACCACAAGGAATACATTACAATAGGCTAAGGGAATATAACCCAATTGAAAAGACTCGAAAAACATCGAAAATCACAAAGTTGGCAAAACCCGAGCCCCGGGCCCACTTCTCGAAAAATTATAAAATTCACATCACCGGATTCCTCATCTCGTCATGAGTCCATACATATCAAATTTATCAAAATTGGAGTCAATTTGACCCCTCAAATCCCTATTTTAAACTCTCTTAAGTTCAAGCCCTAAACCACCATTTTTTACCTTTGATTCCTTGATTATTCAGTCTAAATCCATGTTTATACACCATAAAAATTGAATTCTAAGTCCAAGAGTCCATACCTGATTAAAGCCCTCGAAACCCTCTTCAAAATCGCCTCAAAGTTCTCAAAGTTAGGAGTCCAAAATGTTGTTCTTTCAAAATTTCGCGAAGAAGATTAATCTCACTTAACTGCCAGTCATTCCGCTTCTGTGGATGAAATACCGCTTATGCGGTCAACGTCCGCTTCTGTGGACTTTTCATTTAAGGCACCTACCGCTTTTGGGGACCGCCTATGCGGTCCAATATTCTGCTTCTGCGGAACCTGACCAGGACTCCTATTTCCGCTCCTTCGAGGCCAAGCTCACTTCTGCAAGACCGCACCTGCGGTCCCACAACCGTAGGTGCAAAACCAACAGATACCAGCAATTTGAACCTTCAATTAAACTCCAAAAGCTTTCCGTTTAACAGCCAGAACTCACCCTGAGGCCCCCGGTACCTCAACTAAAAGCACAGACATGATCCTTGTTCCAATCTTAAAAACACATCCAACAACACAGAAATCCTCATTTTTCATCAATTTCAAGCCTAAATTCTTCAAATTCTTCCGAAACTCACATTCGATCAAAACCCAACCAAATCACCTCCGAATCATCTGAAATTTTGCACACATATCTAAAATCACCTAACGAAGCTACTGCAACCCTCAAAATTTCATTCTGACTCCCGGATCAAAATCTCACCTACCAACCGGAATTCGCCAAAATACTAACTTCGCCAATTCAAGCCTAATTTTACACCGGACCTCCAAAATCAATTCCGATCACACTCCTAAGTCAAAAATCATCCCACGAAGCTAACCAAATCACCGAAAATCACATCCAATCCCTCTAACTCATTAGTCAACGTCCAGTTGACCTTTCCCATATAAACCTTCCTTAAGGAGACTAAGTGCCTCATTATCTACCAAAACCAAACCAATTCTACTCTAACTCACCAGATGCCGATAAGGAAACTTGAAGGAGCAATAAATAAGGAAAACGGGGTAGTAAAATATGAGACGACGGGTCAGGTCATCACAAGCATGAATTTGAGGTGTTAATTAGGAAGGTCAGAGTAGAACATCAACAACCTAGACAACTACAATTTGAGGATGTCAATGTTGAAGAAGTGAGACTAGAGCCAGCCAAGGACTTTGAGGATATAAATTTTGTTGACTCTAGTATCATTGATGTTGAAAAGGTTGAAAGTCCTGAAGTTCATGTGTTTGAGTGCATTGGTCCACACTCCAAGCATTTTTCCACATTATGTTTGGATGATGATATGGAAATAGAGTCATCCAAACCAATTGAAGAGTCAAGGAATAAGGAAAAATGTGCATATATTCTGGAATTCTTCCTGCCAGAAAGTTAGGATTACATACCTCATACAAAGGCCAAGGAGTGCAGAATACACATGATTTCCTTGGGCCAGTTAGATTCTTTCCATAACCCCATGACCGTAATCATAAGCTTGAATCAAAATATGGGGTTCAATTCATAAGCTCGAGGTGGACGCAAAAAGTGATTCGCGTCGTGTCACGACTTTAAATCAAACGCTTGTTGGGAGGCAACCCAGCTTTATTTCTTTCTTTTATTTTATGTTATTATATATTTTTTTGTTCCTCTAATTGTATTATGTTTGTAGTGTCGATTTTTAATTTTCCAGGAGCATGGAAAGCAAAACTATCGGAAGAATGCAACATCAAACAAGATGTTTGTAACTAAGTGTGAGGTACCCGAGGACCAAGCCTGGGAGAAGTTTGAGTACCCCATGAGTTGCTAGTGCTTCGGCCTTTGGCCTATCAGGGAGTTTATTTTACCATATTATAGTTATGATGTGCATTGGGGACAATGCACAATTTTAAGTGTGGGATGTGAGGAAATTTTCTAGGTGACTTTCTATGCTATTTTAGCTATGTTAGTTTAATTGAATAATATATTTTTTTAAAGATTGGACTTTTCCCGAAGATGGATCTATTAGATAATTTTCTTGAGGTATTTAAGTCTAAAGAAGAAGGACAAAAGGATTTTCTTTTGTTATGTAGTGTAGCAATTCCCCCTTGGGTTTTCTTTGTACCGCGGTTCTTTTCCAAGAGTTTTATTTGAACCGGGTGTAGTTAGTCTTTTTTTAGGAATAGGAGTCGTTGTGTTGTGTTATGAAATTAAGAAATATCTCTTGACTTTGGTATGCCTTGAGAATAGTGAGTACTATGGTTGTGACGCTTAGGCTCACTTTTTGACTTGTTGTATAAGTACCTTAAATTGTATGATCTTAACTTTGCTTAACTGCTTTCACTAGAGTGTCTTGATGAAACTAATACTGAGTGAGTTATGTGCCATGTATGTGTGTTGTTTGGGTGTTATTCAGTGCGTTGCATTTGATGCCTAAAACTTGCCCCGTGTGTTTGCAAAGCGAAATAGTAGTTTTGTTCAGTCTTGGAAGTGATATAGACGTTTCTTTGTTGAGACAAATATGTATAGTTTACCCGACTAATCGTTATGTAATGTAGTTAACCCCTTTGAGCCTGTAATCATGTTTATTTGGCAACCACATTACAATTCTTACCCATTTGTTTGAATTAACCATATATTTAAACCGTTGTAACCTCTCATGATAACTTAATTTGTTTATGAACTCTGTAGAAGTTAAAGTGTGGAGTGGTTGGTTTGGCTTTGGAGTGGAACTAATGAAATAAGGAGAAAGGAGCACTGTTTTGAACAAGTAAGAGCCACATGAATTGAAAAAAAATAGTTGTATTGCTGTGAAAAAAAAAGTATTCCTTGATAAATGGTGACTCTTGATTTAATTGTGCTTAAAGAAGTATGGGGTAATATACATTGAGGTGAAGGTGGAGTTTGGTTTGACATAAGTTTGTGGTTTGAATGTTAAAGTATATGTATTAAAGTGCTTAGGGAGGTGTAGTAACTCTTATATCTAAATGTATCCAACCCGTCCTGCAACCTACATTACAACCAAATAAAGTCCTACTTGATCCTTGATTGAATGAGCTCGATTAGTAGAGTAGTACACTACGGGTAAGCCTATGGTGCATCATTTGTGGCATATGAATGTTGTTTATGAGAGTGAGTGGATTATTTCTATCTTGAGTTCCTAAGTATTCTTAAATTTTATTGTGTGGAACTACTCTCTTTTGTTGTGTGAGGGTACTTGATTCATGAACCTCTATGTTAGAGTAAGTGGGTGACTTGTGAATAATGCGTGGTACTTGCGAGTCAAATCTTGAGGTGAAGATGTTACGCTTTTGTGCTTAGTCTATTTTAAGTATTCTTGGTGTGACGAGTTAGGAGAATTGTTTAAAAAGGTCGTGTCTATATAAAGTGCAGTTTGATTACTCAAGGATGAGCAATGGTTTAAGTGTATGGTGTTGATGATAGGCTATTATTGCGTATTTTAGTCGCTTAGTACAATCTAATTTACTGTACTTTAATTGAGTTTGAGCTTTAATCGTTAGTGTTTTGCACTAATGGTGTGTTTTATGCCTTTTAGGAGTGATTCCGAGCTATATAGATATTATGAAATGAATTCTAGTGATTTGGAGCTTTGAAGTCTGAGTAAAAGCCCAAGAAATTAAGCCAGGATCGTGTTCGAGGGTCAAATTTGATAGTTAAGAACAAATGAAGACTCAAGTAGGCATATAGTGCCCTTTCTAGTAAACTAGACATAACTCTTTGCTCCAAACTCCATTTGGGCTATATAATATATGGTTGGAAAGCTAACTCAAAGTCTACAACTTTCAAGCTTTTAGTTTTTTTCCAAATTCCAAAGGGAACATATTTGACCGGTGAAAAATGAAACAGATTCCAAATTCCAAAGGGTGAAAAGCATGGTCGAAACCGCGACTGTGGACCTGGACACAGACCAAGGCAGTGCACTTGGAAAATACCGCGCCTGGACCACGACTGCGAGTGTCCAGACCTGAAAAATTGTCCTTTTTCACATAGGAGAAGGTATAATTATTTGGGTTGGATCCTACTTGGTATTATTCATGGAAAAATGGTATTTTGAAGACGTTAGACATAGTTTTGACACAGATTCGACCTAAAGAGGCAGAGACGCAATAGGAGCAAGGCGGGGAATTCTTCTACGAGTTTTTCCTTCCTCTCCGTATTTTAAATTGTTGGTTATAACTTTTAGTACTGTAGTTTTATATACTATTATAAATAGCTAAATTTTTATCTAGGGTTTTGATGGAACCTTTTGTAGGATAAATTCTTGATATGTTTTTATATAATTGAGCCAATGGATTTCTCTACTTGTTCAACTATGTATTTATTGTTGTTGATTGAATGGCCATCAATTGACTGTGCTTATTTATTATGTGTTTCTTGAGAAAGGATATATATTTAAGTAGTTTTTGAACAACATCACTCCTAATGTATGTGAGAAATCAATACATCGGGTTTAAAGGCAGGTTTAGAAATAACAAAGCCTTGACATGGTCATAAAGAGTGGTTAGATAAAGCCAACTAGAGTAGTTTGAGAGAATATGTCTAGTAAATTGTTGTTGTTGCTCTAGCGAGAATTACGGCACCTAAAGTGCTCAAATCAGTACAGAATTCATTGGCAAAATTGTAGGGAACATAGCTAAAAGGATTCCGACAATTGGAAAAATAATAACTCTAGCCCTCCTTAATTTAGTCTCCAACCCTTTGTCTCGTTAGTTGATAATTTTACCATTTTGTAGTATTTGTTAGATAATTAGTTAGAAATATAAATCTCAATCTATGTAATTCAGAACAATGTTCAAACTTGTCTTCTGAGTGATATTAAATAGATTTAGCTAAGCCTTAGTTCTTTGTGAGATTTGACTCTGGACTTATACACTGGATTATTTTTGCAACAACCGCTTATCTTTTTTAGGACTAGAGTTGGGCGTGATCAGTAAGCACATTTTATCATTTTTCGGGAATACCTTTAAGCATTTTTGAGCTAAAATAAAAGTAAAAGGGTGAAAATAAGTAGTTCAAATCCCTACTTATCACAGTGCAAGCATGTTAGCAACCTCACCCACTCTCTCAAGAATCTCAAAATGTCTGATATACCTAAGGCTAAATTTTCCATTCTTTCTGAACCTATCACACCCTTCATGGGCGAAACCCGGAGCAAAGTCGTCTCTCCGACCATGAATGCAACATCACGAACCCTACGGTCGCCATAGTTCTTTTGCCCAGACTGAGCTGTGAGAAGTCGATCCTGAATAATCTTGACCTTATTCAAGGCTTCAGGTACCAAATGTGTACCCAACAACCGAGCCTCCCCTGAATCGAACCGCCCAATTGGCGAACGACACCACCTCCCGTATAATGCCTCATAGGGAGCCAGCTGAATGCTCGACTGGTAGCTATTATTATAGGCAAAATTTGCAAGCGGCAAGAACTGATCGAAAGAACCTCTGAAGTCTACAACATAAGCGCGGAGCATATCTTCCAAAGAACCTCTGTGTTCAACTCAACCTGTATGCCTAACTCACACCGTACTACCCTCCAAAAGTGCAAGGTGAACTGCGTACCTCAATAAGAAATGATAAACACAGGCACACTGTGAAGGCAAATTTTTCTTGTAGATGTAAATCTTAGCCAATTGCTCTGAATAATAGGTAACTGCCACAAGAATGAAATGCGTTGACTTGGTCAGCATGTCAACAATAACCCATACCGCATCAAACTTCCTCTGAGTCTGTGGGAGTCTAACAACAAAATCCATAGTGATACGCTCCCGCTTCCACTCAGGAATCTCTATCTTTTAAAGCAAACCACCAGGTCTCTGATGGTCATACTTTACTTGATGACAAATTAGACACCGACTGACATATGCAACTATATCATTATTCATCCTTTGCTACCAGTAATGCTGCCACAAGTCCCGATACATCTAGGTGGCACCTTCGTGAATAGAATACCGGGAACCACGGTACTTCTCGAGAATCAACTCATGAAGTCCATCTACATTAGGCATACAAACACGATCCTGCATCCTCAAAAATCCATCATCTCCAATAGTAACCTGCTTGCCACCTCCGGGCTACACTGTCTCTAAGTAAAAGCAAATGGGGGTCATCATATTGCCGCTCCCTGATACTCTCAAACAAGGAATACCGAGTGACGGTAATAGCTTGAATACGGCCAAGCTTTGAAACATCCAACCTCACAAACTTATTGTACATGCCCTAAACATCTGATGCAAGCGGTCTCTCACCGACTCGAATGTATGCAAGGCTGCCCATACTCACTGCCTTTTTATCAAGGCATAATCCACCATATTGGCCTTCCCAGAATCATACAAGATGGTGATATAATAGTCTTTCAATAGCTCCAACCACCTCCTGTTTCTCAAATTGAGATCATTTTGTTTGAACGAATACTGCAAGCTTTGATGATCCGTGAAAATTTCCCACGACACATCATAAAGATAGTGCCTCCAAATCATCAGCGCATTAACAATGGTTGCCAACTCTAAGTCATGGACAAGGTAATTTTTCTCATGAACCTTTAACTCGATGCATATGCAATCACCATGTTATCTTGTATCAATATTGCACCAAGTCGAATATGAGATGTATCATAACATACCATATAATACCATAAACATGTGGGCAACACAACTAGTGGCGTCATAATCAAAGTTGTCTTGAGCGTCTGAAAGCTCTCCTTACACTCATCTGATCATCTGTACGGGGCACCATTCTAGGTTAACCTAGTCAATGGGGCTGCTATACATGAGAACCCCTCCACGAATTGATGGTAATAACCCGCAATATACAAGAAACTCCAGATCTCCATAGTTGAAGTAGGTTTAGGCTAGTTCTGAACTTCCTCAATCTTCTTAGGATCCATCTGAATTCCCTTTGCTGATACTATGTGCCCTAAGAAAGTGACTGAGTCCAACCAAAACTCACACTTTGAAAACTTGGCATATAACTGGCTATCTCCTAAAGTTTGAAGTACGATCTGAAATGCTGCTCGTGCTCCTATAGACTGCAATAGTAGATAAAGATATCATTAATAAACACAATCACAAAGGAATCCAAATAGGGTTTGAACACCCGGTTAATCTAATCTATAAATTCTCCTAGGATATTTGTTAGCCCAAATGACATCACTAGAAACTCATAATGCCCATATTGAGTCCGAAAAACTTGGCCTCCACCTCTAATGGCCTGACCTCCACCTCTAGCTGCCTAGCCCTTACCTCTAGATGGCTGAAAAGGTGGAGGTACAATCGATGCCAGAATTATGGCATGATAACTCTGTTGTGTTGCGCCGCCTAATAATCTCAAACAGATCCTCCTAATATTCCCAAAACCACCACACATAAAACATCCATCCCGGTGATGTGGCTGCTAAAACTGAGATTGACCCGAACAGGCCGGATAACCATGGTGATAACTTTAAATTAGAGGTGCACTTATAGGAGCTAATGATGCACTGTAGACTAGCGGCCCATAATGAGGCACATAAGGACCACGACTCATTAAAGTACCGTGGGATGCCTAAAGCGCTAACTGAAATGGCCTGGGAGGATGGCCCCTACCAAAATAACCATGCCTCCAGATAAGGCACAACTAAAACCATCGGAATGACGAGACCTCTTATTAGACCCATGTCCTCTCTCCTTTTCAAGAACATCATCAATCCGCCAGGCGATATTAGTAGCCGTCTGAATAGAAATCTCATTGACTGTCTCCTTGGACATATGTAGCTTGATAGGGTGAGAGAGTACCTCAATAAACCTCCTCACCGTATCTCTCTCTCTCTCTCTCTCGGTGGGAAACAGAAGAATAGCATGACGGGCTAGATCCACAAAATGGGTCTCATATTGAGTGACTGATATACTGCACTGCTGGAGATGCTCAAACTGCCTGTAGCAACTCTTTTAGTATGATAGGAAGGACCTTCTCAAGAAATAGCTGAGATTACGGGTCCCAATTAAGAGCAAGAGACCCAGCTGGTCAGTCAACATATAATCCCTCCACCAACTCTTGGCAGAGCCAATCATCTGAAATAGAGAAAAGTCGACCCCATTGGTCTTAACTATACCCATGTTCTGCAGCACCTCATGGTAGTGGTCAAGATAATCCTATAGGTCCTTAGAAGGTGCACCATTTAAGTGATTAGGGAAGATCTTGGTAAACTTGTTCAACCTCAATAAGCCCTCAGAAGACATGGCATGTCCATCACCGGCTTGTGCCGCAACAACTGGCTGGACTACCCTAACTGGTGGGGCAGCTGGAGTCTTATACCTGGGAGCCATCTACACCGGAGTGTGAGTAACAGGAGTCTATGCTCCTTCCCGAACCTGAGTGACAACCGGTGCCATAGGAAATGTACTAGGCTGGGCTACACTCTCCATAAGACCCACAAAATGGGCAAGAGCGTCCTGAAGCACTGAGGTAGAGATGAACCCCTCTGGGACCTGAGCTGGTCCAACAGGTGCAGTTTGAAATAGAACCTCCTCATCAAAATCTACTCGAGGCTCCACTACTGGTGCTGCTACTCGAGCTCTAGGCTGAGCTCTGCCTCATCCTTGGCCTCTAGCACGACCTCGGCCTCAACCTCCACCCCTAGTAGGAGCTACCACTAAGGGCTTCGACTGATGTCCAGTGGAAGAAATAGTGTGTGTTCTCGCAATTTGAGAGAGAACAAGAATAGAGGGGTTCAATCATCTTTGATAGAATAAAACTGCGTGATGGAGAAGAATAAAAGTGAAATTGTTCCTAAACTCCATAGCCTTTGGAAGATAATTACAAATGTCTTTGTACCGATCCTCCAGAAGATAATTACAAATTTATTTGTACTGATCCTCCAGACTCTATTAAGCTTGATCGTGACTCATTTGACCAATGTAACCTAGTGCTCTGAAATCAACTTGTCACGACCCAAAATTTCCACCATCTGGACCATGATAACGCATAATATTACACTTGGTAAACAAGCCAACGTTAGAAGATTTTATCTATTTTTGACTTATTAAAATTATTATTTAGAAAAAACTAAAATAACTGCAATAATCAAAAGTAAAAATGCAGAAATAAAAATAGCCAAACGTTTGATATTGCCCTGTACCCAGTGTCCTAAGTGCACGAACTACTAGAATAGTACAAACATGGGTCTGAAATAAGCATAAAGTTGTCTAAAAAGAAAGTACACTGCCAAATAAAAAGAAAAGGGGACTCCAAGAGTTGCGGGCATTGAGTAGTTGTACTTCAAGTCTCCAAAAGTTGTCCAATCCAAGCATGCTAATAACTATCGCTAGGAATAGCTCCAAAATATTCACAAGAAGCGCAAAGTGTAGTATGAGTACAACTGATACCATGTACTTTGTAAGTGCCGAGCCTAACCTCAATGAAGTAGTAACGAGGCTAAGGCAGGTCACTCACACTACAATATGCATGTAGTATATAATAAAGACATAAAAAGAAAAAACGAACAAAATAAGACAGTCATCTGAGGATAATAGCTACAGCATCAAGAAATAAGCAAGTAACGATCAGAATTACAAATCCTTAGAGTTTCAAGTGAAAATACTGAAAACCAACATAGCTCGAGAAAATAGAAACACATAGGTTTATGCGGTGCGCACCCCGATCCCCCATACAACACAGATTCCTCCCTGATTTCACTGTAACAACATCAACAATCATAAATAAATATATATATGTTGCGGAGCGCAACCCAATCCCACCATATAACAATATCGATTTCATAATTCACCCTTGTTTCACCGTATCAATCCACCCTTATTTCACCTCCTGCGGCGTGCAACCCGATCCTACTGTATCAGTACAAATTCACCCTTATTCCAGCATATTAATCGACCCTTTATTTCCATTGTTGTGGCGTGCAACTTGATCCTACCATATCAGTACCAAATATTCAATGAGCACAGTCAAATAAATAATTCAATCCCAAGAACCTCTACGATCAATGAATACAATACTGAACCAGAAAGGAAACCTTATACAATATGGACATTCACATAAATAACATTACACAACACGACGAGTCTAGTAAATGACAATTAGAATGTGCAAGTAAGTCGATTAAAGCAAATAGTAGGAAATCATAAAAATATGAAAAGATCTAACATTCTTAACAGGAGAAAACACTAATTAACAGGTTGCAAATAAGCATGAAAGGTATTTATAGAATATAACAGTTAAGACAAAGAAGGAGATAATTAAGGAAAAGCAAAAAATCAGGGAAAACAAGTAATTCGGCGGCGTATAAGCACTTTTCACCTTGCATATATGCCGCAACACATGAAATTCACATAGCACATAATCTGGGGTCCCTAATTTTCTCAAGTTAAGGTTAAACTCAACACTTACCTCCCTTCGCAGTCAACTCAGAGCTCTACCAGGGCCTTTCCCCAAGAATCCTCCTCCAACCCACACGTATCTAACCACTATTTTCTTAATACTCTTAAATATTTCTAGTGGAATCAATTACAACACATATATTTATAATGTTCAAACTTTTACCTGAAAAGTCCAAAATCGACCTCGAACCCACTTGGTCAATGTTGATACCCAATTTGTTCCTAGGTAATTTTATACCCAAAATACTTTCAAAATAGCATATATGTTCATATATAAGAACACCTGAGAGTTTTGGCATTTTAAATCATTCTAAAACCAATTTATTGCCTATTTTAATACACCAAAATTCAATAATTATTCCCAAAATTATCATTTTTGGTGAATAACTCATTTTATTCTCACATTTACGCCAAGATATAAATAAGGTAATTTTTGCATATTTTTACAAATTTACTTGGCATTCTTAAAGCTAAATTGCATATAATTGCAATTATAGCCTATTTTGTGATTAATAGCATTTTATAATTATAAAATTAGTTCTAGTATTTTTAAGTTAATATTTATGTAATATTTGTTTACTCAATATTTTTAATTTGCTTTTAAAACCATTATTACCATTTTTTATATATAATTTAAAAAAAAGGGGAAGAATTGACTATTTAAAATCTAGCCCCAATTGCATTTCAATTACAACCCAAATTGGCACCCCAATTCAAACCCAATTACCCGACCCAATACCCATTTAACCGACCCAACCCATAACCCTTTTAATCCTGGTCGTTGATCATTTAGATCAATGGCCATCGTTCCCCCTTTCCTTTTTAATTTCAAATGACCCCTAAACCCTACCCCATTCTTTCAGAGACACCGCCTCTAACTCCCTTTTCTCTCGAACGCTCTCGAACTCTCTCAAAACCCTAATTGCTTTCTGCCATTTTCAACCCCAAACTCACCGGAATTCATGGCCGCTCAAGCCATGGACGACCTATACTCACCCCCTACTGCTCTCACGTGCTTGATACCTGAAGGTTCGAGGCCAGACTATGACGGTCTTCACTCAGACCATTGCCGACTCAAGGTTTTCATCCATCTCCGGCCTTGCTCCAGTGTATCCTAGCCTCCTGAGCCTGATTTCGACCTTATCAACTCCAGATCTGATCTTGTTTCTTCCAAGCCTTTCTCGTTTCTAGGGTTCTCAGAAACCTTAGCCTATTCGATGTTCCCTTTTCATTTATCTATTTAGATATATGCTAGATCTATGCTATATTTGACATTTCAAGTGTTTTTCCCAAATTTCCTTTTTAAAAATCCTTTGATCTCAAATTAGGGTTTCTGAGTCTGTTTGCTAATATCTTGTTTGATTCATTTGCTTATCATCTCTAGGTTTGATTGGTGTTGAAAACCTTAATTTTTGGGATTTGTTTGAGAATCTGAGACTATTTGTTGTTTGTTTCATTTGTTTATCATCTTTTAGTGTTGAAAACCCTAATTTCTTTGGGGTTTGTGCGAGTTCCTAAAATCGCTAGTGCATTGCATCTGTTTGAAATTGCTCGACTTGATTTGAAATTCCTTTGTTTCATCATCCCTTTTCTTTATGTGATTCATTTTTGTTCTGAGTTCTTGCTATCTGTCAAACTCGACTATGTTTTCAGAAAGGTCTTCACTTGACTTTTGCATGCTTCTGATCTTTTTCTCTATTACTAAGTCACTGAAACTTGACCTACGTGACTATCATGCTATGAATGCTTGCTGTCTACTAGCTTTATGCTATTACTATACATTATTTCCTTTCGCCATAGTTTGGCCTCGCATGTATAGTGTTTGTGCATCTTATTTATATACTGAGTTTCTTTCTTTGATTGATCTTCAAACTTGTGACTGATTTTTGAACTTTCCCTTTGTGAAATTCTGATTTCATTCGCCTGTAAAGGGTTAATTGATTTCTTTCCTTATTTTGCCTTACTGAATCCTTTCCCAAATAAGTATGTTCCTGTATTTGGACTTAATCACTTGTTGTATTGTTTTACTACTCCTTTTATGGCAATAATCATTCTGCCTCTTAAATTGATTTCTTTCCTTATTTTTTAAAAAACCTATCACTGACCATTAACAAGTGATCCCTTAATTAAGGGCAATCACTTGTGTAATTGATTCTGATTAGTGATTGTTTACATGTTTGTGGCTTACTGCCTCTCTTTATACTCGTTTTCAAAAACTATAAATACATGTACTTCTACTCTTTCAAAAAAGAGGAGGAGCGAACAAGTCATTACTTCTTACTCTAAAATACACTTAGAATTTTTTAAGCATTCAAGTTCTCAGAACTCACAAGCATAAAGGTTCTTTTTTGATTGTGGCTTGGCTTGAAAGTATCCTACTTTTCTTTGCTTGCTTTATCTGCAACTGGTATGTCTCTCTTTATTTAATTTCTACCTCTCCACTACATGTTTATTCTTCAGCCTTTCCTTTGTTTGTCTTACTGTTCCTATGCTGTAATTTACTTGCTTATCTTTGTGCTTACATGAATCCCTATCCCTTGTCCTTTTGTATGTTGAGTTATGGTTCAGAAAACATGACAACACTTGACATTGTTGTTCATGTATATGGACTGCACTCCCTGAGTCCTAAACTCTTTCAATTCCCATTCCCCTTCCCCTTTATATGTATTCTGAGCTTGAGACCATGGTCTGGCAGTGTCTTAATCATTGTCCAGACCATAGTCTGACCTTCAATATGTCAGTGCTCTTATTTACTGGCTGAATAGGCTTAGTCAGGGGTGTGCCAACCTACCTTATGGTTAGGTATGACCACCAACCTGCTTTGGCACTCCCTAACTCCCCTCTATTGCACTTGTACTCATTCTTAGAACTTAAGTTCTGCCCCTCTCTTGTGAGCCTTGCCTTGGGATCCATGAGCTCCCTTTGAACTTGGACACTTGAGGGCTGGCTCTTCCACACTGCACTATAACTCAGTCTGATTAATATCTTGGGTGTAAGAACCACCTAGGGTTCCTGAAACTTCTTGGATCTCTGAAACACCCTAGATAAGAGAAGGATTTATAAATCTTGATCTCGGAAGTGGTTCAACCTCATATCACTAGACACTAAGTCTAAATTAGGCTGCTCGGATGTAGCTGATAATTCCTGATGTACTTTTTAATTTTAGTTTGTTTTACTGGTCTGTAATAATTTGTACAAACTCATGGGTATTTAGTGAAAAAGGGAGAGGGGTTACTTTTATGCACAAAGGGTAGAAAACATGCCTATAAGATTTTATTTCTAATTTGTGCAATTTCACACGTAGAAAGCATGCATATAGGATTTAACCTCAGATTTCTACAACTCAGCATATAGACACCATGCCTATAGGGGTTTGCATTTCTGCATATAATAACATCATTAGGCAAACAGTTAGGTTTAATAATAAAATTGAATATATATATCATTGTTTATAAGGCTTCTATTAGTGTTTGAAAATATATCAAGAAGCAGTAACATATAGAAAGCATGCCTATAGGGATTTCGAACCTGAATCGTCTCACTTGTTTTAAACAGTATCGATTTTACTAAAACAAGCAACTTCCTGCACCCTTTCTGAACTCTTAAAACTTTTTCTCACAATCAAATCAGTGTATTCTTTCTGAAACTTACTCACGTTAACTCTGGTAAACATTTTTCAAATCGGCCTAAAGTCATTTCTTTATACTTATCTGATAAATCTCTTCTAATCAGCCTGCAACTCAGTTCTTTTGTTAAAAATTGGTAGCTCTTTTTCCTAGCCAGTTTGCTTCCTGAAACTTATTTTTTTAGTTGTTAAACCATTTTTGTAACAAACCAGTACCATTTTCTGAAACCTATTTTTTACTCTTAATTTTTCTTTATAATTAGTTTGTGTTTTAAGATCAGTAGTTCTATCCAACAAATAGACAAAGGGTTAATTAATCAACTGGATCAGTCTTAGACAACTGCATTCGAGTGAGCCTAATGCAGACTTCCTGTCTAAAAATATGTGTTGAACTAGTCCGCTTATCGCTTTAATTTAATTTAAGACCAAACCAGTACGTGCAAGACATGCTAAACTCTATGGCTTGATTCTGATTTAAGGAGGCTTACTTGAGCCTTACTTGCCTATTTGCATTCCCCTTTACTTTCATTATGTGTTTTGATTGACGCCTTAGTATTTTGTCCTTTGAAAACTCTCAAAAGCCCCAAATCCCTTTCCCTTTAGGATTAGTAGTCCCAAATGCCTCCGGGACTGATAGGATCGGGTCGGATACTAGCATACAATAAGTAACGAGACATTCCGCGCTTTAAATACCTTCACGGGATGGTAAGGGTAGAATATGGATATGATGACCGGTGCGCTAATATCCCGCACAACCCCTTTTCTGCGGAGTGATTGCTAGATATTGCATTGATGTGATCCATATTATTTACAAACCTAGGACCCCTTTTCCCTTTTTTTACTTGTTTTTTTAAGTTTCTTTCAAACCAATTTCCTGTATTTTCTACTCCTGTTTCTTTTCTTTTTTTTTCAAACTCTTAAACTTGTTTGCAATACTATGTGAAAACCCTCTTCTTTATTTTCTACTCGTCTTCTTCATTGCTTAAAGTCACAATTATAACATGGCCGGGACCACACTAGTGGATCTAGAGGGGTGCCTAATACCTTCCCCTCAAGATAATTTCTAGCCCTTACCCAAACTCTGGTTCTTCATCTCAATTCATTCTTAAAAATGTCCTAATGCACTATAATCATTAGGTGGCGACTCTTCAAACTCAAAAAGCCCAATTCTCGCAAGGGAATAGAGTTGTCCTCCCGAATGTCTTATACCCGATTCTGAACCCCATTTTTGGAAAAGGGGGCGTCGACAGCATGGCGACCCTGCTGGGGATTCTTTAGGCTTTTACCACTGCATGTTATATGTGACTTTACTATTTTCTTTATTGCTTTATTTAGTACCTTTATTTGAAACTGACTTGTCTTTTGTTTCTTTTTCTATAACGTTTTCATTTACCGCTTTCCATTAATACCGTTGTAATTTTGAGCAATTATTGTAAACATTTATTTTATGAACGTGGAAATACATGTCAATTTGTTTTATTCCTGTAAACTGCATCTTCAATATCATATTCCACTCGTGCCAAAACAATACCATAGCAACGCTTATAATGAGTAGTTGCGCCCTTCCAATATTATCACCCTTTAAATTTGGCAAAGGCATATTTGCGGTAAAACCAGTCGATCAGCGATGCAGTCGGCGGTTCCATCCCTTTCCCTCTTGAGTTGTCTGCTCAAGGGTACCTGTCTAATACCCCAATATAAACCTTACTCCGTTTAAACTGTACATGCATTATGGTCAAACCTAGCCGAGTCAGTTATGTTGTCTACATAATGACTCATTAGGATAGCCTCGTCCGAAGTCCGCCGGGTGTCCTTGAAACCCGAATGGACACCTCCATGTTTTGTGCATTTATTTGGAGAACTAAATACTTGCTATGCTAATTATTGGTTTAAATAGTCGAGTCCGATGGGGTAAGGGCCTAACGCTTTGTTTTGCACAAAATGAGGCACGAAGTCCCCAGATTTGGCATGGTAACCAACATTCATCCAAGGCTGCTGAATTAGTGGAATGATATGGCTGTCAGCGCCAACAAGCGACTAGGGTATTTGGAGTGGGGTCTAGTGGAGCTGGAAAGAAAGTTCATCAAGAGGATTGAAGACTGTCAAAACGAAGAAGGGAATGCAGGTGATAACTGTGATTTTAACATGTTTTATGCCCATACTTGCCTATGCTTTGTGTGATAATTGCCATAAAATAGTCTCAAAATGCTTAAAAGTTGCGCTTGATTGCAGGTTGAGCGACAAGATGACAGATGTCAAAATTCGGCTCAAAACGGAATGAAACCTGCCAAGTGTCAAAGACTAAATGAAAAGGGGACAAGAAGACCTAACGTGGACCGCACTGATTTGTCACGCAGCCGCGCTAGGAGAATCAAAGACTACACATTTCAAAGCCATCATGCGTGGTCCGCGCTCTTCTTTACGTGGTCCGCACTTGAGGAGATTCAGAAACCATAAATTTAAGGCAAGAACCCACGCGGCCGCGCTTCAAAATTAGTGCGGTTCGCGTGGGTGAGATTCGGAGAGGTGCCAAATTACCCAATTCCTTCCACGCGGTCGCGCTCTATTTATGCGCGGTCCTCGCCCATCAGCCTGCGCGGCCGCGCTACCTTTTTGTGCGATCAGCATCGCCAACTGCAGAGAAGAGATTATTGCAAGTCCAAGATCATGCGCGGCCGCGCCACATTTATGCACGGCTCGCGCTGACCCCGCAGGGGTATTTTTGTCCAGTTTTTTCAGCCCAGTATAAATAGAATATTTTACCATTTTTAGGTCATGTTTTTTACACCTGATAGCTGCTGCGCTCGTGAGACATTTGTTTTAGCCTAATTTGGGCATTTTGAGCTTATTTCATCATAGATTCTTGTAGTTTAACATTAGTAATTAATTAATATGGTTATTTCATCTTCTATTTCTTCAGTTTCTTCTCTAATTATGTCTAGCTAAACCCATTAGCTAGGGTTGTGGCTCAACCCTAGTGTGGGTAATTGATGGGTGTTGCTTATTGATGATAGATTGATATTGGGTGCTTTTTATTTGGGTTAGTTTTATGGTTTAATTAAGGATTGGTGGTTGTAAACATTGATTCTAGCTTAGTGGGTCTTGACCCTTCTTGATAAAGAGAATCTATGACCCCAAAATTGACCCAACAAGGAATTGGGATGGACCCATGAGAAATGGTAGTCCCAATTAACGGGTTAAACCTCGAGAGAGTAATCACCCTACTTGAACCCTAGTTGGTTGGTCTAATTGGCCTACCCAATTGGTCTCGAGAGAGTCAATTGGGAAAAATCGTTCTCTCTATCGAGAGGTGTGAGAGCGGGTATAATTGCACAACGGTTATACATTGATCCCAAATATGTCAATCTATTGTTGGTAGCTTCTACCCATTAGTTAACCACCTAGGTAATGCCATGACCCTAGTGCCTTTCTCTATATTAATCACACTTTGGAACATATCTCTTAGCATAATTTTGCCTTAGCCTGTAGTTAACAATAGTAGTTATTTCAACCATAGAACCCAAAAATGTTTGAAGTTCAATTAGAAGCAAACACGCATTCCTAGTCTAAACAAATACGCAACTCCCTTCCTAGCTCCCTGTGGAAATTTACCCTGATACCACTATTCGGGTAAAAGTCTTAGCGCCCACTCTTCCTACCATAGTGTAAGGTTGAGTTTGCTGCGATCACTTTTTGGCACCGTTGAGGGGGAGCTTACGGTGTTGACTATTTGCATAGCTAGTTTAGTGTTTTGCTTCTCTTTCCTTCTTTTTACTAACGTTATTTGTGTCGATCCATCAAGTACACATGGCTCTAAATGGAAATGTCCCTCTTGACAACGTGGTCGCGGAGGAGGTTGAAGATGTTGAGCAAGATGAGCTTCCGGTACCTGAAGTACCAGGGAGAGATAGAAATACCAATGCTAATGATCAAATACCAGACCCTCCTCTGCCTCCACCAAGTGTAGCTCCAAGGGTCCTTCCGAACCAGGGTTATGCAAGTTCCATAGTTCCTCCCCGAATCCGGGTGGGGAATTTTCAAATCACCAATGTCATGTTGACACTTCTCGAGCAAAGAGGGTATTTTACGGGTGGCTCCGACCAAAATGCATACAAGCACTTGAAGGGGGTCGTAGATACTTGTTGGGGGAGTAAACAAACCAATGTGTCAAAGGATGCTTTGAGATTGAGGCTTTTCCCGTTTTCTCTTCGGGGGAAAGCATTGGATTTGTTAGAAAGGCTTCCAAATCATTCCATCACAACGTGGGATGAATTGGCGGACAAGTTCATTACCAAGTTCTTTTCTCCAAGTCACATGGCGGCGCTCCGTGATGAGATTTTGGCTTTCAAACAAGAGCCAACGGAACCTTTGCATGAAATATGGGAGAGATTTAGAACTATGGCCAAAGAGTATCCGAATAATGATATGAATGATGTGATGATTCAACAAACGTTCTATAAGGGCATCAACACAACTAACCAATGTATTGTGAACCAATTGGCGGGTGGAAATTTTATGAAGCTCCCGTATAATGAAGCTTATGATGTGTTAGATGAAATGGCCGATACTTCTTCGGCATGGCAAAGCCGGAAGAATGTTCCTCAAGGTGATCCTAATGTCATACATTTGCATAAGGAATTGCATGATCACGGCCAAGCTATTGCCGAAGTTAAAACAACAATGAACCAATTGGCGAAGGCGCAATTGCAACAAGTTCAAAACCCGCGCCAAGTCAATGCCATGGAAGGAGTGAATATGTTGAAAAGAAGTCAAAGAGGGCAACAACCTCAAGGAAACTGTGACAACTACGATGATGGTGATGGTTATTCAAACGAGTGCTATAATGAGTAAAGTGAGGATTGTCAATATGTCAACAACTACCAAGGAAATAGAGGAAACCAAGGCAATCAACAATGGCGATGCCAAGGGAATTGGGGCAATCAATAAGGAGGTGAAAATTGGAATAAAAATAATCATCAACAAGGTGGTTGAAATTGGAATGGGCATAACCAAAACAACAATTGGGGGAATCAAGGTAACAATGGTGGAAATTAGAACGGAAACAACAACAACAATTGGAACAACAACAATGGTCAAGGAGGGTGGAACAACAATGGTGGTCAAGGTAATCGGGGGCAAGGGTTTCAAAGGCCTCCGATGTTTCAACAACCGAGCAACTCACCACCGTTTCAATCTCAAGGGTCTAGTTCTTCGGGCAATGAATTTGGGAGAATTAAGGTTATGTTTGAACAAATGATGAAGAAGAACCAAGAATCTGATGCGCAATTGGCTTCACACAACACTTCCATCCGTAACTTGGATGTGAAACTTGGTCAAATTTCACAATCCTTAAACATTCGTCCAAAGGGTGCTCTACTAAGTGACACGGTAGTAAACCATAAGGGTGGACACAACAACCATGTGATGGTGGTGACCACATGAAGTGGACAAGGCAGTGATGTGCATGCCTCAAGAGAGAATCAAGTCATGGTAGATGAAGATGAGTTGTGTGATGATGAGATGCCTACGAGGGTTGATGATGTAGTAGAACCAAGTGAGAGAAATGATGTGCGAATTGACATTCATGAGGTTGAGGAGGAGACACAAGATAATATGAACCCGTATGGGGAACATGTGATAGATATGCCTGAGGCGGAGGTGCCTAAAGCCAAGGCACCCTAGCCTAGGCCTCCTCCTCCCTACCCTCAACGTTTGGCCAAGAAAAAGGGTGATAACCAATTTAAGAAATTCATTGAGATGATGAAGAGTTTGACTATCAGTGTGCCTTTGGTGGAGGCACTCGAGAAAATGCCCGGGTACGCGAAATTCATGAAGGATTTGGTTACTAAGAAGAGATCAATGGAGTGTGAGACAATCAAGATGACCCATCAAGTGAGCGCAATTGTACACTCCATGGCTCCTAAACTTGAGGACCCCGGTGCATTCACTATCCCATGCACTATTGGATTTGCCGATTTTGCAAAAGCCCTTTGTGACTTGGGGGCGAGTATCAACTTAATGCCATATTCGGTTTTCAAAACTTTGGGAATTGGGCAACATCGTCCGACTTCAATGAGGCTCCAAATGGTGGATAGGTTAATGAAGCGGCCTTTGGGAATAATCGATGATGTCCTTGTTATGTTGATAAATTCATCTTGCCGGCTGACTTCGTGATACTAGATTGTGAGGTGGACTTTGAAGTCCCAGTTATCCTTGGAAGACCTTTCCTAGCAACGGGGAAGGATTTGGTTGATGTCGAGGTGGGAGAGTTGAACTTCCGAGTTGGTGATGAAAAGGTGGTGTTCCATGTGTGCAAGTCTATGAGGCAACCAAATAGCACCGAGGTGTCCTCATTTGTTGACATTGTCACGGCAGTGATAGTGGATGACACAAGCGCAATGATCAATGTTGAAGACCTAGTTGAAGCAGTGCTTTTGAACATGGAGGCTAATGATGATGCCGGGAGAATTGAATGTGTAAATGCTTTGCATGGTATGGGCTCATACTCTTATGAGCCTAGGAAGTTATCATTGGACCTTGAGAATCGTAAAACTCCACCAGCAAAGCCATCTATTGAGGAGCCGACGGTGTTGGAGTTGAAACCACTTCCTCCTCACCTCAGGTATGAATACTTGGGTCCTAATTTCACTTTGCCAGTTATTCTTTCGTCTTGCTTAACTAACTTGCAGGTTGACGCCACTTTGGCGGTGCTACAAAAATGCAAGCGGGCGATTGGATGGACGTTGGCGTATATTCGGGGTATAAGCCCCACTTTTTGCATGCACAAGATCATTTTGGAGGAAGATGCAAGGCCATCTCTTGAACATCAAAGAAGACTAAATGAAGCTATGCAAGAGGTGGTCGAGAAAGAGGTCATCAAGCGGTTGGACGTCGGTGTAGTCTACCCAATCTCGGATAGTTCATGGACCTCTCCGGTCCTATGTGTGCCAAAGAAGGGTGGTATGACGGTCGTCACTAATGCCAACAATGAATTGATTCCTACCTGTACGGTCACGGTTTGGAGAGTGTGCATGGATTATAGAAAGCTCAACAACGTCACGAGAAAAGATCATTTCCCTTTACCATTATTGGACCAAATGCTTGATCATTTAGCGGGACGGGCTTATTATTGTTTCCTTGATGGCTACTCGGGGTACAATCAAATTCTCATTGCCCCGGAGGAGCAGGAGAAGACAATCTTTACATGTCCATATGGCATATTCGCTTTCTCAAGAATGCCATTTGGACTTTGTAATTCTCCGGCGACCTTCCAAAGATGTATGATGGCAATCTTCACTGACATGGTGGAGGATATTCTGGAGGTCTTCATGGACGATTTTAGTATGGTGGGGGACTCATTTGAAGAATGCCTAGTGAACTTGGACAAGGTGTTGAAAAGATGTGAAGAAACCAATTTTGTACTAAACTGGGAAAAATGTAACTTCATGGTGCAAGAGGGTATTGTGTTGGGTCACAAAATCTCAAAACATGGAATTGAAGTCGATAAGGCAAAAATTGAGGTGATCTCAAGACTACCTCCCCCCACTTCTGTCAAAGGGGTGAGGAGTTTTTTGGGTCATGCCGGGTTCTACCGGCGATTCATTAAAGACTTTTCAAAAGTTGTGAACCCGCTTTGTAAACTGTTGGAAAAGGATGTTAAGTTTGTCTTTGATGAGAGGTGTATGGAGTCCTTTGAGTTATTGAAACACAAATTGACCATAACTCCCATCATCACAGCACCCAATTGGGAATTGCCTTTTGAACTTATGTGTGATGTGAGTGATGTAGCGATAGGTGCGGTGCTTGGCCAAAGAATCAAAAAAATGTTTCATCCCATGTATTATGCGAGCAAGCCAATGAATGAGGCCCAAAGAAACTACACAGTGACGGAAAAGGAGCTCTTGGCTATTGTGTTCGCGATGGAGAAATTTCGCCCTTATCTTATGGGGGCGAAAGTGATCATACATACGGACTATGCAGCCCTCAGGTATTTGATGACAAAGAAAGATTCGAAGGGAAGATTGATGAGATGGGTACTACTCATTCAGGAATTTGATCTAGAGATTGTGGATAGAAAAGGAAGTGAGAATCAAGTCGCGGATCATTTGTCCCGGCTAGAGGAAGAAGGGAGACCGAGCAATGGTGTTGAGATAAATGATGCTTTCCCTGATGAGCAACTTCTTTCAATTTCTATGGGTGACATACCTTGGTTTGCAGACATCGCCAATTTCATAATGACCGGCAATGTCCTGTATGACCTCTCTTCCAACCAAAAGGAAGAAACTCAAGCGGGATAGCTTAGATTTCTATTGGGATGAGCCGTACTTGTTCAAAATTTGTACGGACGGGGTAATACGAAGATGTGTGCCGGAAACTGAGCAAATGAGCATATTAAAGGCTTTCCACTCTTCTCCTTATGGTGGTCATCATGGGGGAGTGAGGATGTCGTCAAAGGTTTTAAGTTGCGGCTTCTATTGACTGACTTTGTTTCAAGATGCGAGCGATTTGGTAAATAAATGTGATGCATGCCAAAGAGCTTGTGGGATTTAGAAAAGAGATGAGATGCCTCTCCATACAATCCTCGAGGTAGATATTTTTGATGTTTGGGGCATTGATTTCATGGGCCCCATTTGTAAGATCTTGTGGGAACACGTATATTCTCGTGGCGGTGGACTATGTGTCAAAGTGGGTTGAAGCCGTGGCTCTTCCCAACAACAAAGCCCGGAGTGTCGTGGCATTTTTGAAAAGTAATGTCTTCACTAGGTTTGGAACCCCTCGTGCTATCATTAGTGATGGGGGTCCCATTTTTGCAACAAGGCCTTTGACTCTTTGCTTACTAAATATGGAGTTAACCACAAGGTTACTACCCCCTATCATCCACAAGCAAGCGGTCAAGTGGAGGTTTTCAAATCGGGAAATTAAGAGTATTTTGTCCAAAACAGTGAATGCTAATAGGACCAATTGGTCAAAGAAGTTGGATGACGCTCTTTGGGCTTATCGGACGGCTTACAAGACTCTGATTGATATGTCTCCATATCGGTTGGTGTTTGGTAAGGCTTGCCATCTCCCGGTGGAACTAGAACACAAGGCTATGTGGGAATTGAAAAAATTGAACTTGGAATGGGATGTTGCGGTCAAACTCCGAGTGGAACAATTGAATGAACTTGATGAGTTTAGATTTCATTCTTACTCCAGCTCGTCCTTGTATAAGGATAAGATGAAGTACCTCCACGATAAGTATGCTTGGAGTAAAGAATTTAAGGTGGGCGACATGGTTCTTCATTTCAATTCCCAATTAAGGTTATTTCCGGGGAAGCTCAAATCTAGATGGAGTGGTCCCTTTGAAATAGTCTTTGTAACTCATTTGGTGCTCTTGATCTTAAAAACAAGAATGGTGAAGTGTTCCGGGTAAATGGGCATCGTGTCAAGCACTATTTGGGAAAGATTGATGGCAGCCATGTGGTGGCACTTATTCATTTGAAGTGATATGATGGTAACATGCGTCGTGTCGCGACGTTATATCAGGTGCTTATTGGGAGGCAACCCATGTCTTTTTCTTTTTCTTTGATTTTCTTGGTAGATTAGGATCTTTGAGCTCAGGGTTTGTGATATATTGCAGGAAAAATGTTGAACCAGTGCAGGACAAAATCAAAAAGAATACCAAGTCTCTAAAGTTTGCCTGCGCGGCCGCGCACCAAAACAGTGCGGACCGCATAGGCTGGTGAACGGGGTGATAAGGCTCTAAAGTTTTCAGCGCGGCCACGCATCACTTTGTGCGGTCCGCGCTGAGAAGGCCCAACTGTGCAAGCTCTCTGATGTTTCCCGCGCGGCCGCACAACAAAATAGTGCGGTCTGCGTGGGAAATTCATTTCACTATGAAGGATTGAAATCCAGCGCGGTCCGCGACCGTTTTTGTGCGGCCGCGCTGGTAGGTGAGTGCTGGGCCCCATGGTTTTCTATAAATAGAGGCCAAAGGTCTAATTGTACCCTTTTGGCTCCCTGACTTCCTAAGCTCTCGTTTTACTGTTCATCTGACTCGTTTGCACTTTATAGCTTGATTCTCCACGTTTCCTGGTAACATTTCTTGCATATTTCGTTCATTAGTGTTGATTTTTAATGATTGTATTTGTTTCTTAGTAGTATAACTTCTTATTTTCTCCCCATTCTCTTAGGGTTCATGAGTAGGTTATATTTTTGTATTGGCTTTGAACATTCGGCATAAACTCAAAGTTGATTAATTGAGTAGGGACACTTAGGACCCGTAATTTGATAAAAAATTAGCCTTAAAAGCAAAATCCCTAACTCAGTTATGTTTCAAGCCCTGCGCGGCCGCGCATCATTTCTGCGCGGTTCGCGTAGCTTTTCCTATGAATACTATGTGTTACCAGTGCAGTCCACTTCACATTTTTGTGCGGTCCGCGCTGGCCTAACGCGGCCGCGGTCCAAATTAGTATGGACCGCGTTGGGAGATTCAGAGAGGGTTGTTTTTGGACCCCTGTCAAGCGCGGTCCGCGCTCCAGTTTTACGCGGTCCGCACTACCCCTGCGCGACCGCGTGACTCTTTTGCGCGGTCCGTGCCCCTTTATTCTGCAGCAATATTTCACAACCATGAATTCAACTGTTTCATCCAATTCATTTCATATGCTTAAACTAACAATGTTTGACTTTTCTTTGCAGATCATGGTTAAGAAACGAGGAGGAAAATAACAATAACAACCCGGGAGGGGTGGTTCCTCCCGAGGGGGAAAAGGAAAGCGGATTGTTAAACTCACTCCCCAGGCTCGGGAGAATATTAAAATGACCCGTAAGTTAATACGGGAAGCTGATAGAGCTTCCTCCCACTCTTCGGGGAGTGAGTATGCACCATCAAGGAGCATCACTTCAAAATCTGCTCCCACTCACATGTCTCTCCCGCTCTGATTACATGACTCCCCTTCACCTTCACCCACCTCCAAAAGACCGGTAAATATAGTTTCGGACTCGTCTGATGAGTCTGTAGCTAAAAGTGCAGAGCAATACTCCACCTCTCCCACAGCTTCATTATCTGGGGAGAGCGGAGGATATGGTGAGGGGGTGAGCCCCAAGTTGGTGGTGTTGATAGAACAAGAAAACTGAAAGCTTGGAAAGACAGATTTATGAGTGAGATTGCCTTCCATAAATTTAGAGAGTGGTGGCCTGTTAGGAAGTTGATCCCGGAAAGGCAATTCATTGAAAATGATCTTCTTCCTCTCAACACTATACTGCAAGAACAATTTCGTACTAGAGATGGTTGGGGTTTCTTCAAGGAGAAGTGTATTGATGCCAATGAGCATATGGTGAAGGAGTTCTATTGTAATGTGGCTCGTGTGGTGAAAGACACAAAGGCGACGCAGGTGAGGGACAAGATGGTATTGTTTGATGGGAAGTCATTGAATGATTATTTGGGGTTCAAAGAGGAGGATGAATCTGAATACTTGGAAAAGCTCGCAATGGGTGAAGAGGTGCGTCCTTGGTTGGCCAGGTACTTGGCAACCCCAAGCAATGTTCCCAAATGGCTGAAGGCATGGGAGAGGATTTTGCGAAACACTTTCAGTTCTGAGGCAAAAGGTTGGTTGACATTCATTTGTAGCAGACTTGACCCCTCCACACATGATCACTCAGTTCCTTTGCCCCGAGCTGTACTTGTGGCATCTATCATGGTCGGGCTTCCTCTTAATGTGGGCAACATAATCTCCAAGGTGATTTCTACGATCAGACAGGAGACCAACACTAACTACCCCTTCCCAAACACTTTGTCCCTTTATTTTAGAGACTTGGAGGTGAAGAAAAAGCGATTTGATGTCAAGGCAAAACCGGTGGCCTCCGATTCTTGGTATAGCCAGTTGGTTTCTGACAACCAAAAGTCCAAAAAGTACCATCCACCCACCTCTACCCTGCCTGGCCAGTCTGAGGAGCCAGCTGTGATCGAGCTTTCTACTAAGACATCCACCATCCCTGCTAGTACGTCTGGTGAGACATTACCCCCGGGTCCTTCTTCGATAGCTGGTCCTTCTACTTCAGTTGACCCGGCTCCCTTCTTCAAAGACTCACCGGTTCACCGCCCACCATCTCAGTCAGTCTTTGGAAAGTTTGAACAACTGGATATCAGCTGCGACATCCAAGTTGTCCACTTTCGCTACTACAGTTGAGGCACAGTCAGCTCCAGCCACAGTCCAGATACCTCCTTCCATTGAGGAGACATTGTAGAAGCTCCTGGGCAACCAGGAAAAGATTTTGGCTACCTAGGCCGACTTAACTACAATGGTTGCCTCGCATGGCAAGGCTTTGAAGGAGCTTGCCAAGGAACATAAGAAGATGAGAAAGTTAAGGGCCTCTCGGGAGTCGGTAAGGAAGCTGCAGGAAGATGTGGACAAGCTTTTGGTAGACCAGATTCCATTAGACTTGCTATTGGGGGATCCAGCTCTTGATCCAGCAGCAGCTCAGCCACAGCAGGAGGAGGAGCCTAGGCACCCAAGGAAGAAGCGGAAGCTTCCTAGCACTGCAGGTGTTGTGATAGAGGTGGCACCGGTTCAAGAGGGTACATCCAGTGCTCCAGCAGAGGTTCAGTCAGCCCATGACCCAGCCCCCGTCCCAGTACCAGAGCAGCAGGAGGCAAGAGACCAATCTGAGGTCCCTACCACTACAGAGGATTAGGGGACCATTGATCAGCCCATGCAGACGGATCAGGCTTGAGGAGCCATTCTGTATCCTTCCTTTTTGATTTTGTGCATATTTTGATAGTTGGCATTGGGGACAATGCCAGCTTTTATTTGTGGGGGTGCGCCCTACTGTGTTGATTTCTGATACAATTGGATGATTGTATATATTTATTTAATTTCTAGTGTATGTTTTGGATTTGATAGTTGGCCTATATATAACTTGACTTTGGCTACTTATAGACTCTTATGTATATATTCATACCCGTTGTATATTCTACTCCCCATTGTACATATTCATTTGGTTTTTCTATTTTCGTTAAAATTTTACGTTTTTAGTTGGTAGTGAGGCTCCTAGCCTTTTGTTTTGGTTTTGGTGTTTTCAATAAGCCCTTGGTTTTCTTAATGCCACAGTTCTTCCCAATGGTAGAGTGTTGTACGAACCAGGTGTCTCCTCCCAATGATAGATGGCGTGACAACCTTCTTAAGGGTTTGAGTCTGTTTTTTATTTTTTCTTCTTTTGAATCTCAAAATTTCATATTTAAGGGAACCTCAGGCAAGCTTCACTTGGGCCTAACACATTTGCCTTTTATCCCATGGTCAAAGACATAATGTTGTGTTGAGGATGGTGAAAAAATTGTGGCCTTGAGACTCTTGTGTTGACCAAACAATCATCATATGGTCGGGTGGGGCCATTGTGCACTTGAATCATAACTAAGGTTGTTGTGGGCCATCGACTCAACGTATTTGGCAATCCTTGAGTGTGTGTGGTGAGAATTCGAATCATGAGTCTAAGCTCCGAGCCGATGGTCTACAACTTTCCCCGAGTGTGTGTTGAGGCGAAATCCTAGGTGAAATTTGGCTTGAGAAGTGAGTATAGGCTCTCCTTGATCCGAAGTGCTAAGATTGAACAATTCCATAACCTACCAATGAAATGATCCCTAGCTAACCCCCTTTGAGCCTTAAACCTTCTTCTTTCAAGAACAAAAGTTACAAGCATATACCCGTTCTTAATGATACCCTCTCTTGGCACCTAAATATTCCCTTGAGTAGATGGCAATTATCTAAGTTTGGGGGAGGGAGACAAGAAAGGAAACAATGTGGTAAAAGGTGCAAAAGCAAAAGAAAAGGAAGGCAATGAAAAAGGAAGAAAAGGCAAGACAAAGAAAAAGACCAAATTGAATAAAGAAAACAAAAGTAAATAAGGTTGTGAAAAGTGGAAAAAGGATAAATGTGTTGAATTGAAAAAAAAACGACAGTGTGTCTCTCTAACCCCTCGAAAAAGAAGTGAATATTCGAATGAGTCAACAAAATGTTCCAAAATGAATCAAAAGAAGTGCTTGAGGGAAGATTGCACCCACTTGAACAAAACATATCCTACCCTTACCCCAAAGCCTTTACAATGACTCCACAAAAGTCCTATATGATCTTTAGTTGAACAGAACCTACATTAGTGGATACTTACACAAGAGGCAAGCATATGGTACCTAGAGCCGGACTTATGACCTTCTTTGTGAGAGAAATGAGTGAAAAATCCATCAACCTCGGTTTGTGTGTTATTAATCTAAAAAGTGAGGTTCGCTTAGGGAAAGTTGAGGATGTGTGTGTTTGGGTCCCACAATGACCAAGGCATTTGAAGAAAGCTCCTTGATGAATTGAGTCAACCCTCGATGCTCTTGTGCCGCATTTGATCGATAGTTCTTAAAAGCTTAAAAATGTGTTAATGATGCATTCGTATTGAGGGCAATTGTTAGTCCCAATTGATGCTTGTTGAGGTTATTTTAGGATAAGTTGGAATTATTTGGATATTTCCCTTTTGAGCGGTGGGTTTGCTTGAGGACAAGCAAAGGTTTAAGTTTGGGGGAGTTGATAGCTGTGATTTTAACATGTTTTATGCCCATACTTGGCTATGCTTTGTGTGATAATTGCAATAAAATAGTGTCAAAATTCTTAGAAGTTCCGCTCGATTGCAGGTTTGAGCGATAAGATGACAGATGACAAAAATCGGCTCAAAACGGAGTGAAACCTGCTAAGTGTCAAAGACTAAATGAACTGGGGACAAGAAGACCTAGCGCGGACCGCACTGATTTGTCACGCAGCCGCGCTAGGAGATTCAGAGACTACACATTTCAAAGGCATCCTGCACGGTCTGCGCTCTTCTTTACGCGGTCCGCGCCTGAGGAGATTCAGAAACCATAAATTCAAGGCAAGAACCCACGCGGTCGTGCTTCAAAATCAGTGCGTTCTGAGTGGGTGAGATTCAGAGATGTGACAAATCGCCCAATTCCTTCCACGCAGCCGCGCTCCATTTATGTGCGGTCCGTGCCCATCAGCCTGCGCGGCCGCACTACCTTTTTGTGCGGTCTGCGTCCCCAACTTCAGAGGAGAGATTATTGCAGCTCCAAGAGCCTGCGCGACCGCGCCATATTTATGCGCGGTTCACGCTGACCCCGAGTATTTTTGTCCAGTTTTTCTAGCCCAGTATAAATAGAATATTTTTTCATTTTTAGGTCAAGTTTTTTACACCTGATAGCTGCTGCGCTCGTGAGACATTTGTTTTAGCCTAATTTGGGCATTTTGAGCTTATTTCATCATAGATTCTTGTAGTTTAACATTAGTAATTAATTAATATGGTTATTTCATCTTCTATTTATTCAGTTTCTTCTCTTATTATGTCTAGCTAAACCCATTAGCTAGGGTAGTGGCTCAACCCTAGTGTGGGTAATTGATGGGTGTTGCTTATTAATGATAGATTGATATTGGGTATTTGTTATTTGGGTTAATTTTATGGTTTAATTAAGGATTGGTGGTTGCAAACATTGATTCTAGCTTAGTGGTTCTTGACCCTTCTTGAGAAAGAGAATCTATGACTCCAAAATTGACCCAACATGGAATTGGGATGGACCCATGAGAAATGGTAGTCCCAATTAACGAGTTAAACCTCGAGAGAGTAATCACCCTACTTGAACCCTAGTTGCTTTGTGTAATTGGCCTACCCAATTGGTCTCGAGAGAGTCAATTGGGCAAAATTGTTCTCTCTACCGAGAGGTGTGAGAGAGGGTACAATTGCGCAATGGTTATAACATTGATCCCAAATATGTCAATCTATTGTTGGTAGCTTCTACCCATTAGTTAACCACCTAGGTAATGCCATAACCATAGTGCCTTCTCTATATTAATCACACTTTAGAACATATCTCTAAGCATAATTTAGCCTTAGCCTGTAGTTAACAATAGTAGTTATTTAAACAACAAAAACCCAAAAAATGTTTGAAGTTCAATTAGAAGCAAACACGCATTCCTAGTCTAAACAAATACGCAACTCCCTTCTTAGCTCCCTGTGGAAATTGACGATGATACCACTATTCGGGTAAAATTCTTAGCGCCCACTCTTCCTACCATAGTGTAAGGTTGAGTTTGTTGCGATCAGTGGTCGGACATTTGGCCTGAGCTTATTTGCTGTTAGGACTACGCGAGCTGGTGAAGCTATTCGAGGGAGACGAAGATGCCGAATCTGGGAAGGTCCTTCTGGGACCAAGTAGTTAGGAGTCTTTTTATTTTACTTTAATGATGTAATAAGGCCAATGGACACTAGTGACATTTTATTTTCTATTATTTGGCATCGTTTTGGATTTCGTCCTATTTTCATCAATAAAATGAGGCATTTAGCATTATAAGTTCTCCAAAACTATTTGCCGCAAGGCCTACCTCGGGCACAAGGAGGCACCCAAATTAGGACGCGATTTATATCCTTGCACAATGTGTTTATATATCACAATATTTTTTTCTCATAACCCGCACTAACTTATTACCTTTTGTTTTTCTTTTGTTTTTTATTCCCCTTCCTAAAGGTTAGTTCGTGCATTCTAGCACCATCATCATACTCCACAAGATCCAAGGTCCCTCCACCTCCTCCTCCTTCGAGTCCTATCCGAAACAAGAATAAAGGTAGAATGGGAGATTCAAGCACCGGAAAGGAAATTGAAAGAACTGAGATTCCTCAGGGTACCCCAGTTGCTAAGGAAACTGCTGCCCAACTTGAGCAGAAATTATTGAAGTTCTGAGAAGAACTGGATTAGGTTCGGAATTTGGCAAACTTATCATTCTCGCTCATCGCTCCTGATGTCAACTTTCCTAACACCCAAAATCTCGCACCTCCACAGAACACCCCACAACTACAGATACAACGCATTTATGCTAAACACTGCAACACATGCCACACTCCAAACAACACTCTACTACTCATTCCATAATCACTGAACACCACAAACAACCACCTCCATAACACTCCCATCTACATGGATAGTGTACCCCACTACACTCAACCAATCTCAAATGCACCTGAGTCTGATGACAAAGACTCTCTTATCAGGAACTTGGCAGCAGAACTCAAGAAGTTGACCAGCTGAGTCTAGGGCATGGAAGAAAACAAAGGTATCGAGGGGCTGAATTATGAGGACCTCTGCATTCAACCAGATGTTGAACTTCCAGAGGGGTACAAACCTCCCAAGTTTGAAATGTTCGATGGCACGGGGGATCCCAGAGTCCACATGAGGACATATTGCAATAAGCTGGTCGGAGTCGGAAGGGATGAGAAGATACGTATGAAGCTCTTTATGAGAAGTCTGAAGGGGGGTGCTTTATCCTAATACATCAGCCAGGACCCTAAGAAATGGACAATCTTGGTAGGTATGGCATCAGATTTCATGGATAGGTTCTGATTCAATATAGAGAATGCACCGGATGTATTCTACATCAAGAATTTGAAGAATAAACCTACCAAGACATTCTGCGAGTATGCTACTCGTTGGAGATCAGAGGCTGCAAAAGTCAGGCCGGCCTTAGAAGAGGAACAGATCAACAAATTCTTCGTCCGAGCTCAGGGTCCATAATATTACGAGAGGTTGATGCTGATCGAGGGTCAGAAATTCTCCGATATCATCAAACTGGGAGAAAGAATTGAGGAAGACATTAAGAATGGTATGGCTACTAATTTTGAAGCATTACAGGCCACCAACAAGGCCTTATAGTCTGGTGGCATGTCCAAAAAGAAGGATGTGAGTGTCGTGATGGTCGCACAGGGAGCCAAATCAGCACTAAAATACCTCACTTACCCGTCACCTCCACTTACATATCAGCCTATCCCGAATTACCAAGCACCCGCACCCTCTTATCAAACTCCACCTCCCGTTTACCAATCGTCTCTACCTCTTACATATCAACCCACCTGACCCAGATACTCTCAACCTGCACCTGTCTACCAAGCTTATAATGCTCAACCCTCTCACTACCAATCACCCACCACTCACCGAAATTTCGCTAGACCTAGGCCAAGTTTTGACCGCAGACCTCCCAGATAATACACAGCCATCACTGAACCAATTGACCAGCTGTACGAGAGACTTAAAGCTACTAGTTACGTCACCCATATCCCAGCCATGACTCCAGAAAATCCTTCCCAATTGGTCAACCCGAACAAAACCTGTGTGTACCATTCTGGCATAAAGGGACATACCATTGACGAATGTCGTTCATTCAAGGACAAGATTCAAACCCTGATCGACAATAAGGTCATCGTAGCAAAGGAGCATGCTCCTAATATTTGCAACAACCCTCTGCCTGGACACAAAGTTGGAGACATTCACATGATCGAGATCGAAGATGATTGGGACCCCAAAGGTTCGATAGGGTTGATTGCTGAGGGTGATGAGCCAAAGAAACCAGCGGTCACACTTAACCCAATTGTTGTGCAGAATAAGCCCTCCAGGGATGATGAAGTAAACATGTCTATACCTCTCAAATTTGAAACACATTCTTCTGCAAAGGCGCCCGGACCAATTGAGGTTAAATTTGGAGTTCCAAAAGCACCTACACCCTTTGAAGTTGTTGTGTTACCACCAAGGGTACCTATTTCTTTAGCAATGTCAGACATAACACCGTTCCACTCAAATACATACCATGGGATTACACGGCCGATTCTAGGAGGAAAGGGAAGACCAAGACAGGAGAAGCAATTGCTGCGTAGGGTATGACCAGAACAGGGAGGGTTTACACACCAGAACACCTAGCTGAGTCCAATAAGTAAGCCTCGGGACAGCCTATTGAAATTGGGCCCGATGATCTTAGGAGTAAAATACAATCTAAGGAGTACTCGGTCATTGAGCAATTGAACAAAACACCATCGCAGATCTCCATCCTAGCTCTTCTACAGAGCTCTGACGCACACAAAAATGCCTCGATGAAGATACTGAGTGAAGCTTATGTGCCCAACAACATAACTGGAGGCGAAATGGCAAATATGGTAGGGCAAGTACTGGAGAGCCACAAAATCACCTTCTACGAAGATGAGATGCTGCCAGAAGGACTGAGCCACAACAAGGCACTGCACATCACCGTGCAATGCGAGGATCATTTCATCACTAAAGTATTGATCGACGGAGGATACAGCCTCAACATCTGTCCGCTGATAACTCTCAGAACATTGGGAAAGAGCCTGCACGAGATCAAAGATGGGGCCATCAATGTCAAAGCCTTTGATGGGTCCCAAAGGTCTACTATTGGAGAAATCACCCTATGGTTGCAAATGGGACCAACATGGTTCGACGTTGACTTCCAAGTAATAGATGTCCCGGCATCCTACAACTTTCTGTTGGTACGACTATGGATCCACGCCGCTGGAGTCGTAGCATCGACCCTGCATCAGGAAGTGAAGTTCGAATGGAATCACCAAGAGGTGATTATTTATGACGATGGTAGGAACCCCATATATAGTCACCAGACCATACCAATAATTGGAGGCAGAAGGAGAATAGGCGGAGAAACATACCACCACATTGAAAGGGTCAACGCTGTAGACAAGTATAAATTGTGGGATAACAAGATTACTAGCTGATTTTCTTTCCGCATTGTCTTTATTTTTTAAAAGAGCTCCGATGTTCCAAACAATTATGAATTTAATCAAAGCATTTCAGTTTATCATATATCTCGCTCTTATTATTTTCTCTATCATTTACTCTATTTACACAACATTACTATTAGTTACATTGACGATGAACCAACGATTGTGACTTGCAACGAAACAACTCAACAAACGGATATAGACTCAGAAGAGGATGATATACCAGAAGAGGTCATCAGAGAGATTGAGAATTTTGAGAATAGGCCTAAGTCTAAGTTGGACGAAACTGAGGTCGTTAATTTGGGAGATACAGAAAATGTCAAAGAAACGCGCATCAGTGTTCACCTGTCACCACCAGAAAAGGAAGAGTACACGGAGTTTTTAAAGGAATATGAGGACATATTCGCCTAGTTGTATGATGACATGACTGGTCTCAGTACTTCCATTGTAGCTCACAAACTGCCAACAGATCCAACCTGTCCGCCGGTAAAGTAGAAGCTCAGGAAATTCAAACCCGATATGAGTTTGAAAATCAAAGAAGATGTTACCAAGCAAATCAAAGACAAGGTTCTCAGGGTAGTAGAGTATCCGACATGGTTAGCCAACATCGTTCCAGTACCAAAGAATGATGGGAAAGTTAGAGTTTGTGTCGACTACCGGGATCTTTACCGGGTCAGTCCCAAAGACGACTTCCCCTTGCCGAACATACACATTCTTATCGACACCTGCTCCAAGCATGAGTTGCAGTATTTTGTTGATTATTTCGAGTATCATCAGATATGGATGGATGAGGAAGATGCAGAGAAAACGGCTTTCATCATGCCGTGGAGAATTTATTGTTACAAAATGATGTTGTTTGGGTTGAAGAATGCTGGTGCCACCTATATGAGAGCCATGACTACTATCTTTCACGACATGATACATAAGGAGATATGTGGACGACATCATCATCAAGTCCAAGATGGCCATTGATCATTTGGAAGATCTAAGAAAGTTCTTCAACAGACTGAGGAGGTACAATCTAAAACTGAATCCCGCCAAGTGTGTATTTGGGGTTCCTGCTGGAAAATTACTAGATTTCATCGTGATTCATCGAGGAATAGAATTGGACCCATCAAAGGTGAAAGCCATTCAAGAATTGCCACCACCGGGCAGCTGATATTGAAGAAAATATTCCCACATCAAGATGAAGCCAAGAGGAAATTTTCTCCCAACTGGCAAGGTCCGTACATGGTTCACCGGGTTCTAACCAGAGGAGCCCTTATTCTTACAGAGATGGACGGAGAAGTCTGGCCGAAGCCAATCAATTCAGACGCAGTAAAACAATACTATGTGTAACCACTTATGATTCCCTTTATGATGTAATTTGAACTACGACTGGCCTGATTTTCATTTAAGAGGGGATACGTAGGCAGCCCTATGGGTTCGGTCACAATTTAATAAAAATTTCATTTCTCCTGCTATCGGAATTAGGGCAGAATTTTGAGGAGGACCCTCAAAATTCTGAAGTTAGTTTTCAGCCATTCATCGCTAGGAATGCCACCCCAGTAAACTGGGGCAGAATTTTGAGGAAGGCCCTCAAAATTCCGAAGTTGATTTTTCAACCGTTCAGCGTGGCCGTCAGAAGTGTCAGCCCAGTAAACTGGGGCAAAATTTTGAGGAGGACCCTCAAAATTCCGGAGCGAGAGAGGTTGCAATGTCTTGAACCGCGTCGCAGTCGTTGGTTCATCTAAAGAAAGCTATTTTCGATTGTATACTTACGTTATATTTACTAAATCATGCATAACTATTGTTCGAATTGCTGCTGCTTAGCGATGCTACCCCAATGATACACAACGCCAGAATCCAGGGGAAAATGAACTAACCTTTCACCCTTACAGAACTCACGATTTGTTTGGATGCAGGTACTCGACTCACAAGATCGTCAGGTATATCTATGCAAGCATACTTTCCTAAGAATGCAACTTCTCAGAATCATCATTTATTCGCAATTGCTATTCGTACACAATATCCCCAGTAGTCATGATATCGTAATCAGCTATCAGCTAAAAGATCTCACTACTATCCGTCCTTTTACATTATTGAATTGCCTAAGTCTACTCTTCTGCCTTTCGAGACTAAGCCATGTCTCGATCTGCATCATCTGCATAAGGCTACTCTTCTGCCTTTCGAGACTAACCACTGTCTCCATCTGCATTTCTGCATAAGCGTACTCTTCTGTCATTCGAGACTAAGCCATGCCTCTATCTTCATTGCATAAGGCTACCTTTCTGCCTTCCGAGACTAAGCACTGTCTCTATCCTACATTTTCCTGCATTGCATAAGGCTACCTTTCTGCCTTCTGAGACTAAGCACTATCTGCATCCTGCATTTTCCTGTATTGCATAAGATTACCTTTCTGCCTTTCGAGACTAAGCACTACCTCCATCCTGCATTTTCCTGCATTGCATAAGGCTACCTTTCTGCCTTCCGAGACTAAGCACTATCTCTATCTCCATCCTGCATTTTTTCTGCATTGCATAAGGCTACCTTTTTGCCTTCCAAGACTAAGCAATGTCTCCATCTTGCATTTTTCTGCATTGCATAAGGCTACCTTTCTGCCTTCTAAGACTAAGCATTGTCTCTATCCTACATTTTTCTTGCATTGCATAAGGCTACCTTTTTGCCTTTCGAGACTAAGCGTTGTCTCCATCCTGCATGGCTGAAATACCGCCACCTCTTTCTTCATTGGCTGAAATACCATCAACTTCATTTAAATCTTGCATGGCTGAAACATCGCCAATTTTTGTTTAAATCCCTCGTAACGATTAAAATAGCGCAATTTATATTTATCTTTCTTTATCGGATGAAAGATCGCCAGTTATATTTATCCTGCTTTATCGGCTGAAAGATTGCCAGTTATATCTAAAACCCTGTCATCATCTATACTTATGCTGAAATATCGTCATTTATATTTTTTCACATCGGCTGAAATATCGCCAGCTTTATTTAAATTCCAGTTGGCTGAAATATCACCATTTAGACTTATGCTTCACATCGGCTGAAATACTACCAAATCTTGCATTTCATGGATTAAAATACCGCCAAACCGTCTGAGGGCGTCATTGTTCGGAGGCATCATATTCATAGCCCGAGAACACCATGCCATGGCCTGAGGACCCCACTTTATATCCTGCACATCATTATTCAAAGGCATCATGGTTCGGAGGTACCACTATCATAGCCCGAGAACATCATTTCATAGCCTGCGAATCTTTTATTTTGCGCTTCATGGCCCAGGATGTCATGGTCTAAGGACGTCATCCTAACCGTCCAAAGGCAACATTCATGGTCCAACGAAAAATTACATCACGTTTAAGTTTATGCACGATATGCGCCCGTATTGCTCACTTGAAGTTAAACCGGCTAGAAACGATCGTCTCAGCAGGAGCGATCCCACTCCGGTTCCCGCAGCCTATCAGACTTCAAATACTTCTTGCCATCTAAACATCGTGTCCGTCTCTTTCAGATCTCCATCGGCACATTCCGTCAATTGTTCCTGAACTACATATGGCCTGATTCTTGTAAAACCATGGATATGTAGGTAGCGCAGAAACCATAGCTCGGTCAAATCCTTCTCAAATTGTCATTTCTGGTCAAAATTGGCAATCATATCTTTACCCAACAACTCTTTCATCCTTCCCGGGTAAAGAGGGGTAGTTGTTGATACCCAATTTTTTCCTAGGTAATTTTATACCCAAAATACTTCCAAAATAGCATATATGTGCATATATAGGCACACCCGAGAGTTTCGGCATTTTTAATGATTTTTTAAACCAATTTATTGCCTATTTTAATACAACAAAATCCAATAATTATTCCCAAAATTATCATTTTTGGTGAATAACTCATCTTATTCTCACATTTACGCCAAGATATAATTAAGGTAATTTTTGCATATTTTTACAAATTTATGTAGCATTCTTAAAGTTAAATTACATATAATTGCAATTGTAGCCTATTTTGTGATTAATAGCATTTTATAATTATAAAATTAGTTCTAGTATTTTTAAGTTAATATTTATGTAATATTTGTTTACATAGTATTTTTAATTTTCTTTTAAAACCATTATTACCATTTTTTTATATAATAAAAAAGGGGTAGAATTGGCTATTTAAAATCTAGCCCCAATTGCATTTCAATTACAGCCAAAACTGGCACCCCAATTCAAACCCAATTACCTGACCCAATACCCATTTAACCGACCCAACCCATAACCCTTTTAATCCTGGTCATTGATCATATAGATCAACGGCCACCGTTCCCCCTTTCCTTTTCAATTTCAAACGACCCCTAAACCCTACCCCATTCTTTCAGAGACGCCGCCTCTAACTCCCTTTTCTCTCGAATGCTCTCGAACTCTCTCGAATACCTAATTGCTTTCTGTCATTTTCAATCCCAAACTCACCGGAATTCATGGCCGCTCAAGCCATGGACGACCTATACTCACCCCTTACTGCTCTCACGTGCTTGATACCTGAAGGTTCGAGGCCAGACTACGAGGGTCTTTACTCAGACCTTCATCGACTCGAGGTTTCCATCCATCTCCGGCCTTGCTTCGGCATATCCTAGCCTCATGAGCCTAATTCCGACCTTATAGACTCCAAATCTAATCTTGTTTCTTCCAAGCCTTTCTCGTTTCTAGGGTTCTCAGAAACCCTAGCCTATTCGAGGTTCCTTTTTTGTTTATCTGTTTAGATCTGTGCTAGATCTATGCTATATTTCACATTTCAAGTGTTTTCCCCAAATTTCCTTTTCAAAAATCCTTTGATTTCGAATTAGGGTTTCTAAGTCTGTTTGCTAATATCTTGTTCAATTCATTTGCTTATCATCTCTAGGTTTGATTGGTGTTGAAAACCTTAATTTTTGGGATTTGTTTGAGAATCTGAGACTATTTGTTATTTGTTTCATTTGTTTATCATCTTTTAGTGTTGAAAACCCTAATTTCTTTGGGATTTATGTGAGTTCCTGAAATCGCTAGTGCATTGAATCTGTTTGAAATTGCTCAACTTGATTTGAAATTCCTTTGTTTCATCATCCCTTTTCTTTATGTGATTCATTTTTGTTCTGAGTTCTAGTTATCTGTCAAACTCGACTATGTTTTCAGAAAGGTCTTCACTTGACTTTTGCGTGCTTCTGATCTTTTTCTCTATTACTAAGTCACTGAAACTTGACCTACGTGACTATCATGCTATGAATGCTTGCTGTCTACTAGCTTTATGCTATTATTGTATGCTATTTCCTTTCGCCATAGTTTGGCCTAGCATGTATAGTGTTTGTGCACCTTATTTATATACTGAGTTTCTTTCTTTGATTGATATTCAAACTTGTGACTGATTTTCGAACTTTCCCTTTGTGAAATTCTGATTTCAATCGCCTGTTAAGGGTTAATTGATTTCTTTCCTTATTTTTCCTTACTGAATCCTTTCCCAAATAAGTATGTTCCCGTATTTGGACTTAATCACTTGTTGTATTGTTTTACTACTCCTTTTATGGCAATAATCTGTCTGCTTCTTAAATTGATTTCTTTCCTTATTTTTTTAAAACCTATCACTGCCCGATAACAAGTGATTCCTTAATTAAGGGCAATCACTTGTGTAATTGATTCTGATTAGTGATTGTTTCCACGTCTATGGCTTACTACCTCACTTTTTACTCGTTTTCAAAAATTGTAAATACATGTACTTATACTCTTTCAAAAAAGAGGAGGAACGAAAAAGTCATTACTTCTTACTCTCAAATACACTTAGAAATTTTTAAGCATTCAAGTTCTCTGAACTCACAAGCATAAAGGTTCTTTTTTTATTGCGGCTTGGCTTGAAAGTATCCTGCTTTTCTTTTCTTGCTTTTTCTACAACTGGTATGTCTCTCTTTATTTAATTTCCGTCTCTCCACTACATGCTTATTATTCAGCCTTTCCTTTGTTTGTCTTAGTGTTCCTATGCTGTAATTTTACTTACTTATCTCTGTGCTTACATGAATCCTTATCCCTAGTCCTTTTGTATGTTGAGTTATGGTTCAGAAAATATGACAACACTTGACATTGTTGTTCATGTATATGGACTGGACTCCCTGAGTCCTAAACTCTTTCAATTCCCAGTCCCCTTTATATGTATCCTGAGCTTGAGACCTTGGTCTGGCAGTGTCCTAATCACTGTCCAGACCATAGTCTGACCTTCAATAGGTCTGTGCTCTTATTTGCTGGCTGAACAGGCTTGGTCAGGGGTGTGCCAGCCTACCTTATGGTTAGGTATGACCACCAGCCTTCCTTGGCACTCCCTAACCCCCTCTATTGCACGTGCACTCATTCTTAGAACTTAAGTTCTGCCTCTCTCTTGTGAGCCTTGCTTTGGTATCCATGAGCTCCCTCTGAACTTGGACACTTGAGGGATGGCTCTTCCACACTGCACTATAACTCATTCTGATTAATATCTTGGGTGTAAGAACCGCCTAGGGTTCCTGAAACTCCTTGGATCTCTAAAACACCCTAGATAAGAGAAGGCTTTGGAAATCTTGATCTCGGAAGTGGTTCAACCTCATATCGCTAGACACTAAGTCTGAATTAGGCTGCTCGGATGTAGCTTTTTTTTTTTTGCAGCACCACAAAGTATCACACTCCCCATTACCAAATGTTTCAAACTGATCTAAACCGTATAACATATACTACTTAGCATGCTCGGATGTAGCTGATAATTCCTTATGTACTTTTTAATTTTAGTTTGTTTTACTGGTTTGTAATAATTTGTACAAACTCATGGGGATTTAGTGAAAAGGGGAGAGGGGTTACTTTTATGCACAAAGGATAGAAAACATACCTATAGGATTTTATTTCTAATTTGTGCAATTTCACACGTAGAAAGCATTCCTATAGGATTTAACCTCAGATTTCTGCAGCTAAGCATATAGACACCATGCCTATAGGGGTTTGCATTTCTGCATATAATAACGTCATTAGGCAAACAGTTAGGTTTAGTAATAAAATGGCATATAGATATCATTGTTTATAAGGCTTCTATTTGTGTTTGAAAAGGTATCAAGAAGCAGTAACGTATAGAAAGCATGCCTATAGGGATTTCGAACCAGAATCGTCTCACTTGTTTTAAACAGTATCGATTTCACTAAAACAAGCAACTTCCTGCACCCTTTCTGAACTCTTAAAACTTTTTCTCACAATCAAATCAGTGTATTCTTTCTGAAACTTACTCTCGTTAACTCTGGTAAACATTTTTCAATTCGGCCTAAAGTCATTTCTTTATACTTATCTGATAAATCTCTTCTAATCAGTCTGCAACTCAGTTCTTTTGTTGAAATTTGGCAACTCTTTTTCCTAACCAGTCTGCTTCCTGAAAATCGTTTTTTAGTTGTTAAACCATTTTTATAACAAACCAGTACCCTTTTCTGAAACCTATTTTTTACTCTGTAATTTATCTTTATAATCAGTTTGTGTTTTAAGATCAGTAGTTCTATCCAACACATAGACAAAGGGTTAATTAATCAACTGGATCAGTCTTAGACAACTGCATTCGAATGAGCCTAATGCAGACTTCCTGTCTAAAAATATGTGTTGAACCAGTCCGCTTATCGCTTTAATTTAATTTAAGACCAAACCAGTACGTGCAAGACTTTCTAAACTCGATGGCTTTATCTGATTTAAGGAGGCTTACTTGAGCCCTACTTGCCTATTTGCATTCCCCTTTATTTTCATTATGTGTTTCGATTGACGCCTTAGTATTTTGTCCTTTGAAAACTCTCAAAAGCCACAAATCCCTTTCCCTTTAGGATTAGTAGTCCCAAACGCCTCCGGGACTGATAGGATCGGGATGGGTACTAGCATGCAACAAGTAACGAGACACTCTGCACTTTAAATACCTTAACGGGACGGGAAGGGTAGAATATGGATATAATGACCGGTGCACTAATATCAAGTGCGACCCCTTTTCTGAGGAGTGATTGCTGGATATTGCATTGATGTGATCCATATTATTTACGAACCTAGGACTCCTTTTCCCTTATTTTACTTGTTTTTTTTAAGTTTTCTTTCAAACCAACTTCCTGTATTTTCTACTCCCGTTTCTTTTTCTTTTTCCAAACTCTTAAACTTGTTTGCAATAATATGTGAAAACCCGCTTCTTTATTTTCTACTTGTCTTCTTCATTGCTAAAATTCACAATTGTAACATGGTCGAGACCACACTAGTGGATCTTGAGGGGTGCCTAATACCTTTCCCTCGAGATAATTTCTAGCCCTTACCCAAACTCTGGTTCTTCATCTTAATTATTTCTTAAAAGTTTCCTAATTCACTATAATCATTAGGTGGCGACTCTACAAACTCAAAAACCCCAATTCTCGCAAGGGAATAGAGTTGTCCTCCCGAATGTCGTATACCCGATTTCGAACCCTGTTTTTTGAAAAGGGGGCGTCGACAGTCAAAACCTGAAATTTCGACAAAAAACCTGATTACCCATTCATCCTCGAGCCCGATTATGTAACTTGTTTTGAAATCCAACCTCAGTTTGAGGTCAAAATTCAAAATTTACAAAAATCCCCATTTCTACTCAAACCACCAATTTCTACCATGAAAATCCTAGATTTTAGCTTGAAATCTTGTGAAATGTAATGGAAGATTGAAAGAAAATAGATTAGAATCACTTACTAATGAATTGGGGAAGAAAGGTTCTTGGAAAAATTGCCTCTAGGGTTCTAGGTTTGAAAATTTGAAGAACGAGAGAAAAATCCACTCAAGTTCAGATTTTACCCTGCTGTAGATGTCGCAATTGCGATATCTTATTTGCAATTGCGAGCATCTCAAATGGGAGAAAGAGTTGTATTTGCGAACTCTTCTCGGAATCCCAAAGATGGCAATTGCGATAAAATTGTCGCAAATGCGAACCCTTCTGCCCTTGCAAATGCGGACCCTTCTTTGCAAATGCAAAGATCCCCAAAATAGTAATGTGTCGCAATTGCGACTCTGCCTTTGTTAATGCGGAATTTCTAAGTTCACGATTGCAATATTTTCTCACAAATGTGAGGCATGTAGTGTCGATGTCCCCTTTTACTAGATTTATACTTCTGACGGCTGCTTGCGATGATCGGCTGAAGTTACTTCAGATTTTGAGAGTCCTCCTCAAAATTCTGCCCTAGTTTCCAATTGCGGGGAAAAAGGAAAATTTATTAAATTGTGACTAAACCCATAAGGTTGCCTACGTATCCCCTCTTAAACGGGAATCAGGTCAGACATAGTTCAAATTACATAAGGGAATCAGAAATGGTTACACATAGTATCGCTTGACTGAATCTGAATTTATCAGTTTTGGCCAAAATTTTCCGTCCATTTCTGCAAGTATAAAGGGTCCTCCTGTCAGAACCCGGTGAACCATGTATGGACCGTGCCAGTTGTGAGAGAACTTCCCTTTTGTTTCATCTTGATGTGGAAAAATCTTCTTTAACACCAGCCGCCCTGGTGTGAATCGTCTTGGTTTGACTCTCTTGTTAAAGGCTTTGGATATTCTGTACTAATAAAGCTGACCATGGCAAACTGCGTTCATTCTTTACCATCTATAAGAGCCAGCTGCTCATAACGACTCTTCACCCATTCTGCGTGGTTGAGCTCAACTTCTTGTATGATCCTTAAGGAAGGAATTTCTACTTCGGCAGGAATGACTGCTTCTGTACCATAAACCAGCATATAGGGGGTTGCCCCAGTTGATGTGCGGACAGTGGTACAGAATCCTAATAAAGCAAATGGCCTTCATCAGGTCACTGTTGAGGTTGGAGCCATTATCATTGATGATTGACTCTGGAATCCCAAATCGACAAACGATACGGTCGCGGACAAAGTCTGCCACGACTTTCTTGGTTACTGCTTTGTAAGATGCTGCTTCAACCTATTTGGTAAAATAATCAATTGCCACTAGGATAAACATGTGTCTGTTTGATTGGCAGGTTCGATTGGTCCGATAACATCCATTCCCCATGCGTTAAACGGCCATGGTGAGCTTGTTGCACAAAGCTTATTTGGAGGGACTTTTATCATATTGGTATGAATCTGACAGCGTTGGCATGTTCGGACATACTAGATGCAGTCCGTCTCCAAAGTCATCCAAACATAACCTACTCGGAGTATCTTTTTGGCTAAGACAAAACCGTTCATATGCGGACCACAAGTCCCGGCATGGATTTCATCTAGCAGCCTAGATGCTTCTTTTTCATCGACGCACTTTAGTAACCCCAAATCTGGAGTCCTCCTATACAATATTCCTCCACTGTGAAAGAAGTTATTAAACAGTCTCCAAAGTGTGCGCTTTTGAGTAGCATTTGCGAGCTCGGGATATTCTCCTTTTACCAAATATTCCTTGATATCATGAAACCAAGGTTTTCCATCTGCTACTTCTTCTACATGAGCACAGTAAGTTGGCTGATCGTAGATCTTCACGGGAATAGGATCATGAAGTTCTTATTTGGGTGTTGTATCATAGAGGCTAGGGTATCTAATGCATTGGTAAACTCATTCTGGATTCTTGGAACATGCTGGAAACCTGTCTTTGTGAACCTCTTTCTCAATTCCTGCACATGGTGCAGATATGGGAGTATCTTGGAATTCTTGGTCGCCTATTCTTCTCGGACCTGATGTTTGAGCAGGTTTGAATCCCCGATTACTAGTAGCTCTTGGATATTCATGTCAATGGTTATTTTGATCCCTAAGATGCAGGCCTTGTACTCGACCATGTTGTTGGTGCACGGGAACCTGAGTTTGGCAGATACCGGATAATGTTAGCCAGTTTCTGATACTAGGACCGCTCCTATGCCAACTCCTTTGAAATTTGCTGCTCCGTCGAAAAATATCCTCCAACCATCATAGGACTGTGCAATGTCTTCTCCTATGAATTTTACCTCTTCGTCCAGAAAATACGTCTTTAGGGGCTCGTATTCTCTAGCCACAGGGTTTTCAGTGAGATAGTCTGCTAGTGCCTATCCCTTGACTGCTTTGTAGACAATGTCAAATTTACTTAGCAGGATCTGCCACTTGGCTAGCTTGCCAGTAGGCTTGGGCTTCTGAAAGATGTACTTCAATGGGTCCATCCTTGATATGAGATACGTAGTATAGGCATAGAAATAGTGCCTCAGCTTCTGAGCTACCCAAGTCAAAGCATAACAGGTTGGTTCCAATAGAGAATAATGGGATTTGTACGGGGTGAACTTCTTGCGGAGATAATAGATGCCCTGCTCCTTCCTCCATGTTTCATCATGCAGCCTTAGAACATAACTTAATGTTCCATCCAATACTTCAAGGTAGAGCAATAGAGGTCTACCTGGCTTAGGCGGAACCAAGACTAGTGGTGTTGATAAGTATTCCTTGATTCTGTCGAAAGCGTTCTGGAATTCATCAGTCCATTTGGTGGCGGCATCCTTCTTGAACATCTTAAAGATTGGCTCACAAATGACAGTAGATTGTGCTATGAACCGGCTGATGTAGTTGAGTCTTCCCAAAAAACTCATAACGTCTTTCTAGTTCTTTGGCGGCTGCAATTCTTGAATAGCTTTGACCATTGATGGGTCTAGCTCTTTCCCTCAGCGATTTACAATAAACCCAAGCAGTTCCCCCCCCCCCCCCCCC
>MU729633.1:126193-144838 GCA_026770625.1 Nicotiana glauca
CTTTGGACTTGATGATAACATCATCTACATATACTTCGATCTCCTTGTGTATCATATCATGGAAAATGGTAGTCATGGACCTCATATAGGTGGCCCCAGTATTCTTTAACCCAAACGGCATCATCTTATAGAAATACATCCCCCATGACGTAATGATAGCCATTTTCTCAGTGTCTTCTTCATCTATCCATATCTGATGGTACCCCGCAAAACAATCAACAAATGACTACAACTCATGTTTGGTGCAGCTGTCAATCAGGATGTGTATATTTGGCAAGGGGAAGTCATCTTTTGGACTGGCCCGGTTAAGGTCCCGGTAGTCAACACAAACTTTGACCTTCCTGTCTTTCTTCGGCACAGGCACAATGTTGGCTAACCATGTAGGATATTCTACTACCCTGGGAACCTTAGCCTTGACTTGCTTAGTGACTTCTTCCTTGATTTTCAAACTCATGCCAGGCTTGAACTTTCTGAGCTTCTGTTTTACTGGTGAGCATGTCGGATCAGTCGGCAATTTGTGAGCCGCAATGGATGTGCTCAGACCGGTCATATCGTCATACGACCAGGCGAATATGTCGTCATACTTCTTTAGAAATTGTGTGTACTCTTCCTTTTCTGACGGTAATAGATGAACATTGATACGAGTTTCTTTGATGTTTTCTACATCTCCTAGGTTAACCATCTCAGTCTCGACCAAGTTGTACTTGGGCCTATTTTCGAAATTCTCAACTTCCTTAACAATCTCTTTCGGTATATCATCTTCCTCTGATTCTATGTCCGTTTGTTGCATTGTCTCATTGCACATCACAGTCGTTGTTTCATCAAGATAATTAATAGTAATGTTGTATAAGTAAAGTAATGAGAGAAAATGATAGGAGTAAGATTTATAAGAAAATTGAATTGCTTCGATAAATTCCATAAATGTTTTGGACATTGGAGCCCTTTCTTGCAAAAAATGAAAATGCGAAAGGAAAGTAAACTACTAAAATAAAATAGTGCATGGTGTTTGTTCAGCCTTGCTACCCCGAGGCATGTTGGGCTCTGCTTGTTCTGACGGTCCAGTTATTGAGGTGTGCTCCTCTACATACTGCCTATATGGAAGGGCCTTCCTCCCCCTCCTCCTTGATAATGAAACACCAATCCATATACTCATCTTCCAGGAACAAATTCCCCATTGTTTCTAGGGCTTCTTCTTCTTTTGACCCATAGATGACCTTGGCTGATTGGAAGGTCTGCTCCAAACTGGGAATCGGCTACTCCAATGGATAGTAAGGACCGTGCCAAGGTGGCCGCCATAGATTAAATTCTTTCCAGGTATACTCGTATCTCAGACTGAAGGTGGAACCATGCTTCTTGAGCTTGATGGTCTTAGCGATTCCTTGGAGATTCTTGCCAAGTCCCTTACCAGGTTCATACCCGCTCCAGTTTAATATGCTCTCACTTTTGTTATCCCACCACTTATCCTTATCTACGACGTTAACTCGTTCGATGTGGTGATAAGTTTCTCCGCCTATCTTTATTCTTCCTTCGATTGCTGAGATGGTCTGGCGACTGTATATGGGATTGCTACCGTCGCCGTGGATGATCACCTCTTGGTGATTCCACTCCAACTTCACTGCCTGGTGTAGTGTTGATGCCACGGCCCCAGTAGCGTGAATCCATGGTCGTCCCAACAATAGATTGCAAGATGTCGGCACGTCTATCACTTGAAAGTCAACATCAAACCAAATGGGCCCCATTTGCAAACATAAGCTAATCTCCCCAATAGTAGACCTTTGAGAACCGTCGAAAGCTTTAACATTGATGGCCCCATCCTTGGTTTCATGCAACCCCTTTCCCAATGTCCTGAGTGTTACCAATAGACAAATATTGAGACTGGACCCCATATCGACTAGGATCCTGGTGATAAAATAATCTTCGCACTACATGGTGATATGCAACGCCTTGTTGTGACCCAATCCCTCCGGTGGCAGCTCGTCTGAAAAGTGATCTTGTGACTCTACAACACCTGTCCTACCATGTTAGCTATCTCTCCTCCAGTGATGTTTCTTGGCACATACACCTCACTCAGCACTCTTAACAAGGCATTCTTATGTGCATCGGAATTCTGTAACAAAGCAAGGATAGAAATTTGCACCGCTGTTTTATTCATCTGATCAATGATTGAGTATTCCTTTGCTTGTATATTTCTCCAGAGATCATCGGTCCTAGTTTCAATGATGGGCATTCTACCAGAGGTCTGCTTACTCGACTCAGCCAGGTGTTCTGGTATGTAAACTGATCACGCTCAACTGAGTCTCGCGAAAGGCTAAGCAGGTGTTGCAAATATAATCTAAGTATTATTGCCCAAAGTCGAACCACAAAGAATTAACCTATCAATTACTACTGTCGGATTCACTAGATTGACACAATCTGTTTTCCCAAACTTTGCAATTCACAATGGTTGATTTTCTAACAACTAAAGACTGAAAGTAATTAATAACTGAAAATTAACTAAACTTGATGTGTAAACAGTAGAAATAAGGTCTAAGGTAATGGTTTCCCTCCGTTGGTAATTTCCTTGGTTGTATATGTCTTATAACTACGATTTAGTTGTCTCTAACAATCATGAATGATCCAGCTATCATAATTCTTTCTCAAGTAATTATGATAATCTACTAGATGCACACTCTCAAGATACGCTAGCTAATTTCACAATACAGTTCACTTAAATTGCACCCGGGGTTTCGTTATCTCTAATCCAAGCCCTAAACCCTCGGTTATGACTCTCGTCTATACTCCGGGAGTGATGTTGTTCATACAATCACCTAAATATGCACTCTCTCTCAAGAAGATACATAATAAATAGGAACGGATAATTGAGGGCCCTTTCAACTAATCCACAATCAAAACATAAATGAACAATTAGAGATTAACAACCAAATCCAATTATATTAATAAAACAACCAAGTCATCCCCAACGGGTTCCACCAAAACCTTAGATTAAGGTTTTTAGCTACTCATGACAATGGGGGAATAAAATACTAAAAGATTAATAATCATAAATTGCAAGAAAAATAAAGAAGAATAAGAGTAATTATGTTTTGGGTAATCTCTCACACTTGTTTTCCTTGCCAAAGTACTCTCTAAAAACATTAGCTGCCTCTCTTGGGCGAGTTCTAGTGTTTAAATAGGGTTTGGGCTAAGAATTCTGGAATTTACACTTCGGTCCATCAACTTTTTGCTACTTGCCGCGGTCCTACCGCGGTTACGATAGGACCGCGGCCAAATGACCTCACTGAATCTGTAATAGCTTCTCGCCGCGGTTCGGCCGCGGTTCGGCCGCGGTTAAGCCGGGACCGCGGTAGTTCATCTCCAGCTCTGGTTTGTGCATTTCACATGGTGCAATTGGCAGATATTGTGCGATTGGCCTCTTTTCCTCCATAATTGATCCCAAAAGTACTCCATCGCGTTCTTTTATTGTATGTAACCTACAAAACATGAAAAGAACTAATAAGAGCATTTTTTTTCACTTTTACCATAAAAACTCTACAAGAAAGTGGTTCTTTTAGGGCTTAATCATAGTTCAATTCACCTATTATCAACACCCCACACTTAAATCTTTGCTCGTCCTCGAGCAAGTTGAACCATTCTTCTAGGCCTAATCGTTTGATGCATTACCCAGTTTTATGTCACACCCACCATTATGAAAGAACAACATAAGCAGTGCAACAGTCACACCGCAGATGAAGACTCTGATGCCATGCCACACACATGCTTACTCTAGTTACTCTAAATAGAAGTGAAAACTTGATTTTTCATCCCGAGTCACATGCCCTCACATCACATTTTTTAGAGAAGTTCCCCATATATAAAATCAAGCACAAGGAACTATAGATAGAAAGAATTCACTCACTCTCAACAAAGAACATTTATATGCCACACAGATACACCATAAGCTTGTCCTTAGTGTAATACTCTACTAATCGAGTTGTTTTACTCTAAGATCAAGAGGTTTTTATTTGGTTCTAATGTAGGCTAAGGGACTAGTAGGATATATTTGGATATAGTGACTAACCTCCCTAAGCCCTTTTAATACATTCTTCCTTTATTCCGATTTCCATGTTCAGCCCAGTCATCCTTCCACACTTGTTTCATAAGCTACCCCCACTTTTCTAGGTGCAATTGGCTTTCTCTTGCCATTTACTATTTTAGGACCACCCATTGACGAGGTCCTTCTTCTATATATATATATATTTTAACAACCATTGCACCATTCAAGTATTTTCGTAATTTCCTTTTCCTACTCCCTTATCACCCCACACTTTGACTTTTACATGATCTTTAACAATTCAAATGCTTCGAGGAGGCAAATGGTCAAACAGTCAAACTATTCAACATATGGATATAGGTTATTAAAAGGTTATCAAAGAATCAGTCTTAGGCTCAAAAGGGTTAACTATAGTAATACGTACAGGTGGATTCATAATTAGACCGGCTACACAAAGAAATGCCTCAATCATCTCTAAGACCAAACAACTTCTATTTCGCTTTGCAAACATACCGGGCAAGTTCTAGGTGTCGCATGCAAGCACAGAATACAGGCATTTCCTCACACACACTTGGCATGTAACTCATTCCGAATTAGTTCGTCAACACACTCACATGAGTGTTCAAGCAAGACAAGGTGTGCACAATTAAGGCATAATTTACGAGTCTACAAACGAGCCTAGACGTCGCACCCTCAAGTTCGTTTAGTTATTAGCAGGCATGTACATTACAGGTTGCATTCTTGCCCATACCCATCTTAGTCTAAGAGAGTCTTCAGAGTCCTAAAAATACCAAATAAAAATCTACCTAACCCGGTTCAAGAAAAGCCCTTGGAAAAGAACCGTGGTCAAAAGAAAAACAAAGGAAAAATTACTACACTACCTAAAAAATCTAAGTGGTCTACTTCCCTCAAGAGTATTGTCCAAGTGGTTCGTCCTCAGGAAGAGTCCCCTACCCTTTTATTTTTTTTTAAAATCCAACTTTGACCCTCAATAGACACATCGACAAGCGTCCGTCGTTGGGTCAAGTCAGTTACTTGTAAGATGAGTACATCCAATTATATACAACAACAAAGCTACAGAACTACAACATACTCAATATATATGTACACTAACAATACACCACTAAATCAAGTCTCCCACCCCACACTTAAAATAATTGCATCTCCCAATGTCATATCACAAATAAAGAGTAGAAGGGTAAGAAGACTTCCCTGAGCATCAGTCGGAGACGGTGCTGGGGTCAACATGACAAGCTCTCCCCAAAGCACGAAACCACGCCATCATGCGGTTCTCAGATGTGGCTTGTTGCTGAGACATATCATCCATACGCACATGTAGACCATCAACTGAGGTGCGAAGGTCTTCCAGCTCCTCCTCCATATAACGCAACATAGGTCGGGTGGACTATGATCTAGAGAATCCTGCCCCAGTATGGGGTCGCCAAGAGGATTCGGCTCTGTCATAGGATCTCCTAGTGGGTGCCATGGGAGTTGGGGTGTCATCCTCATCATCAATCTCAATGGTCGTGGGTGCATCTCTGCCCACTGTGATCATAGAATCTCTGAATGGTATTTTTGTGGGCAAAGCTCCATCTGTAAGACTGGTGGGGACACCTTTTAGCAGACACAACCTTGTCATCAATAAGGGGAAGTAAAACCCCTTAGATAGCAGAGACGATCGAAGGATCATTTCATCACCAATAATTATCGCCACATCAAAGTCTCGCTTGGTGACGAAGCACCACACTAGTAGAGCCTGTAGGTGGTTCACATATGTCGTGTTGCTTGTGGGCAAGAACCAGCTGCAAGTGAACCAGCACTTGGCCTCATGTGTGAAGGATTTGTAGTGAAGGGTAATATTTTGTTGTATCCAGATTCATTGACTATTAGTGCATATTATTGCAATCATAGTGTCCCAAGAGACCCCTTGGGCGTCGTTGTAATGGTCAATGTCACCAGTAAACTGGGGCAACTGCAACACCTGATAAATCTTCCGAATTGAGGCATCCACTACTCTGCCCCGCATAATCACCTCCCGGCCCAAATGTTCCGGGCAGTTCGCATAGAACTCCCAAACTATCATCGGGTTTGCCGTCTCAGGCTCATCAAACAAGAACTCCATCTCCCTTCGTCGAATTTCCTCATACATGTCTGCATTTTCCATACGGAGGGCAGCCCTATCTATAGAAATCTCAGGGACAAAGGTTTTGGTGGCCTTAGCATGAAATGCGTCCTCTGCCCCCTGTGACTGGAACCTGGTGGCATCATATGTTGGAACTTGGGAAGTGCTTGCCGAGCTCCTTGGCCTTTTTTGGGCCATATTACCTGCAAATAGTTCAGGCCAACAATGATATGCATCCTAACATGTGCCATTCGGATGGTTACTTAGACTTCGCCACCCGATGGCACCAAATAATTTTCTTCTGGCAATCAATGCCAGTATACCCGATTAGTAAGTTGTCTAAAGTTGCCAACCGCTACTACTGCCTCACACTACTAAAAATTTATTAATTCCTCCAAATAATACTCCACACAACCCCCCACCAATGAAATATGTCAACTGCTACCACCACCACCAATTAAGAAGAGCACAACGTGCTCCAAACTTCTACAACACACCCCTGATTTTCGGCCAAATAGGCCCTTCCACCAAGCTTTCCCCTAAAAAAAAATTTTTAGGCCTCCAAACATACTAAAAATCCCCCACAAGTTAAGCACAATGGAAACCCAACCATCTAAGCATCAATCATGGCCAAAAGAAGCAATTAATGGAGGAAAAGAAAAAAAATACAAATTTTACACTGCAACACAACCTAGGGTTAGTGGAAACTAAATTACACTAAGCTATGTGAAGAAAAGAGAAGAGAATAGAAGAAGCTTTCCTTGGAGATGAATGGAGTGAGTGGAAGAAGAAGAAAGTTGGGGGATATTGGGGATGTAGGGTTTTGGTTGGGAGGAAGATGAAAGAAGAGAGAAGGAGAGAGATGAGAGAAAAGAAAGGGAATGGGGGGTTTAGTCGTGTGATTTGGGGGAAAAGGAGGGGATAGGGTAGTTAAGAAGGGGGTGGAAAATAAATAAAAAAAATAAAAAAATTCGGAACTTACCTGGCCTGGGCCCGATCTGGGCTGCCGCGGTCCTACCGTGGTTATGCTGGGACCGTGGTAGACAAGGGTCAGAGGAGGTGTTTGACCGCGATCCTACCGTGGTTACGCTGGGACCGCGGTCATGGCGTGTTCCTGCTAGTAATGTTTTTTTTTATATGAAGTTATACATTATACTTACAACAAATTCGTGGGTTGCCTCCCATGAAGCGCCTGATTTAACGTCGCGGCACGACGCAAATAGTTGAGCTATTACTCCTCATTCTCGTATTGGGGTTCTTTTAAATTGGTCACCATTGTATCCCTTTTTTCTGCAGCTATTCCAAGGTAATGTTTCAACCTTTTTCCATTTACGGAGAATTTGTTTGTCCCGTCTTCCGACTCAATCTCAACAGCTCCACTTGCAAACATTTGCACCACTCTAAATGGCCCAGACCATCGGGATTTTAACTTACCCGAAAACAATCTCAACCGTGAATTATATAATTGTACCATGTCACCGGGCTTAAAGTCTCTGTCCACGATGTGCTTGTCATGCATTTTCTTCATTCGTTCCTTGTAGAGCATCGTGCTTTCAAAGGCTTGATACCTAAATTATTCCAGCTCATGCAGCTCCGTCAGTCGATTTTGTCCAGCTGCTTCAGGATCCATGTTCAATTGTTTCAGCGCCCACCAAGCACGATGTTCTAACTCCACAGGTAGGTGACAGGCCTTCCTAAATACCAACTTGTATGGTTACATACCTATTGGTGTTTTGAACGCAGTTCTATAAGCCAAGAGTGCGTCATCTAGCTTCTTTGCCCAATCAGTTTGGGTGGCATTCACAGTCTTCGTTAGTACACTCTTAATCTCCCTGTTGGACACTTCAACTTGCCCACTGGTCTGTGGATGGTAAGGAGTAGCCACCTTGTGGTGCACATCATATTTAGCAAGTAATTTCTCGAAGGCATTATTGCAGAAGTGCGTGCCTCCGCCACTGATGATCGCTCTTGGTATCCCAAACCGGGTGAATATGTACTTTTGTAGAAATCCGACCACAACTCGTGCATCATTGGTGGGCAAGGCTGCAGCTTCCACCCACTTAGACACATAATCCACCACCACAAGTATGTACTTATTGCCGAATGAGCTGACGAAGGGACCCATGAAGTCAATCCCCCAAACATCAAACACCTCTACTTCTTGAATTGGTTTCATTGGCATCTCATGGCGACGGGAAATGTTTCCCGTCCTCTGGCATTCATTGTAGCCCTTTACCCAGAGGTGTGCATCTCTAAACACAGTTGGCCAAAAGAATCCGGCCTCCAGCACTTTCGCAGCTGTTCTGACCCCTCCAAAATGTCCTTCGTATGCTGATGCGTGACAAGCCTGCAAAATTGAAGATTGTTCTATCTTGGGGACACACCTCCAGATAATGTTATCAACACATATTCGAAACAAATGAGGTTCATCCCAATAATACATGCGGCAATCACGAAAGAAATTTTTCTTAGGAACAATACCACAAGCCAAGTAGTTTGCAAAATCTGCATACCATGGCGCATCCTCAAGACTGGCTGCGAGCAGCTGCTCGTCTAGAAAGGTTTCCAGAATCTCTTTGACCTTAACTGATTTTTCAGCTCCTTCAAGTCATGATAGATGATTCTCGACTTGATTTTTAGTGCCCTTACGGTCACGAATTTTGAGGTCAAACTCTTGCAATAGCAGCACCCAATGAATCAGGTGCGGCTTAGACTCCTTTTTCTCAATGTGGTACCTGAGAGCTGCATGGTCAGTATACACAATTACCTTGGAACCAATCAGATATGATCGGAACTTCTCAAAAGCAAACACGACTTCCAACATCTCCTTCTCCGTCACTGTGTAGCTGAGTTGTGCACTGCTTAGCGTTCTGCTTGTGTATTAAATCGGGTGCATCAGCTTATCTTTTCGCTGCCCCAAGACTGCTCCTATAGCATAGTCGCTTGCATCACACATGAGCTCAAATGGTTGCTACCAGTCGGGCGTAACAATGATGGGTGCAGTTATTAACTTCTTCTTCAGTTCCTCAAATGCCAACCTGCAATCATTAGAAAACACAAAGGGCTGATCCTTTTCAAGGAGTTTGCATAATGGGTTAGCAATTTTTGAAAAGTCTTTTATGAACCGCCGGTAGAACCCGATGTGACCAAGGAAACTTCTCACCGCCTTTGCTGAAGTGGGCGGTGGTAACTTCTCAATCATGTCAACCTTAGCATGGTCGACCTCAATTCCTTTCATGGACACCCGATGTCTCGGGACTATCCCTTCTTGTACCATAAAATGGCACTTCTCCCAGTTTAACACTAAGTTTGTCTCCACACATCTTTCAAGCATTTTGCTTAAGTTGTGAAGACAATCGTCGAATGAATCTCCCACCACGGAGAAATCATCCATATAAACCTCCATAATATCCTCCACCATATCTGTGAAGATGGCTAGCATGCATCGTTGAAAAGTCGACGGTGCATTACAAAGCCCAAAGGGCATTGTCCGAAAGGCAAAGATGCGATATGGCCAGGTGAAGGATGTTTTCTCTCTATCTTCGAGGGCTATTGATATCTGATTATACCCCAAATATCAATCTAAGAAACAAAAATACGATCTTCCAGCCAGCCTGTCCAACATTTGGTCAATGAAGGGCAAGGGAAAGTGGTCCTTACGGGTGGCGGTGTTCAATTTCTGGTAATCCATGCAAATTTGCCACCCTGTGACTGTACGAGTTGAGATCAACTCATTGTTGTCATTTTTCACAACAGTCATTCTCCCTTTTTCAGGACACACTGGACAGGGTTGACCGAATTACTATCAGATATGGGGAAGATGATTCCCGCATATAACCATTTTATCACCTCTTTCTTTACAACCTCTTTTATGTTAGGGTTCAGCCTTCGCTGATGTTCCTTGGAAGGCCTGTGTCCTTCTTCCAGGAGAATCTTATGCATACAGAAGGCTGGGATGATACCCTTTATGTCTGCCATGGTCCAACCAATGGCAGTCTTGTTATCCTTCAGTACCTGTAAAAGTTGTTCTACCTGCACATCTAGCAAACAGAATGATATAATAACAGGTAAGGTCGAATCAGGGCGTAGGAATGCATACTAGAGGTGATCTGGGAGTGGCTTCAGCTCCAGCTTGGGTGGTTCCTCTATTGATGGCTTGGCTGGAAGAGTGACCCTTTTCTCCAACTCAAGGGACTCGAACTGAGGTTCCCTTGACCAAAAACCTCAACCTTCTAATGCCATCACCCATTCAGCTAACCCCTCTCCATCCATTTCTTTTAAATTTGTCAAGCATGCCTCCAATGGATCTCTCACAGTTAGGGCCCTTTCATCCTCTTGCAGAATTACATCCATTGCTTCCACCAGAGAGCAATTTGCATATTCGATGGGTCTCGTCATTGATTGCTGAACATTGAATATGACTTCTTCATCGTTCAGTCTCATTTTAAGTTCCCCAGTCTCATAGTCTATCAGTGATCTCCCAGTAGCTAAAAATGGTCTCCCCAAAATAAGGGGTATATCCTCATCCACTTAACAATCAATAATCATAAAGTCTGCAGGGAACACGAACTTCCCCACTTGTACCAGCACAACATCAAGAATACTAGTTGGTCTTTTTAGAGTGCGATCAGCCAACTATAGCAGCATAGAAGTCGGCATGGCTCTGCCGATGCCTAATTTGGTGTACATTGCCAGCGGCATCAGATTTATGTTGGCTCCCAAATCACACAACGCCTTTGCAAAGGCATAGCTCCCAATGGTGCATGGAATAGTAAAGCTACCTGGATCGGACATCTTTTGGGCCATTGGTTTTTCCACTACTGCGCTGCAGGTCTGTGTCAGAGTTACGGTGGATAGATCCTGAAAATCAAACTTCCTTGACATTAAATCTTTCATTATCTTGGCATAACCGGGCATCTCCCTCAAGGCATCCATCAATGGAATATTCAACTGGATTTGACGCAGCATCTCCATGAACTTTTTGTATTGGTCTGCCTTTTTTTGCTTAACAAGTCTCTAAGGAAGGGTGCAAGTATCACCCTTTGTGCATTGCTTGCTGGCTTCTCCTTGTTAGGAGTTTCTAGCACAAGAGGTGCCACCTGTTCTGTATCTTGCTCGGTCTCCTTTTCTTTTCCTTTTTCTTCCTGACTCTGCTCAACCACTACTTCAGTCAGTTCAGTTGGTTCTTCTACCTCTAATTGAATTGGAGTAGTGGGTGTAGTATTCTTGCTGGCATGTGCAATTTCTTGCTTTCTATCTAAATCTCTACCATTCATGAGACTGACTGCCATCAACTGATTCGGTTTTTTCTCCTTGGGGTTTATGTTTGTGTCTGCAGATAAAGTTCCTGAAGGATGGTTGTTCAATGCCATGTACAGCTGACCCAGTTGCATTTCAATATTCTTTATGGCTGAATCATGCACTGCCAATTTTTCCTGGACTTTATTATTTATCCCAATGAGTTGTTGAAGCATACCCCTGATCTCCACCATGTTGTTGTCTTGCTGCTGAGGGGGTGGTTGATAAACCAATTGCTGTTGATTCTGCTGTAGATAACCATGTGGTTTCTGATAAGGCACTGCACTAATTGGTTTTGAGGGTGCATACCCCCAGGCTGCTACATATTAGGCCTATACTACTGATTTTGTTGCGGTCTCCACTATTTTGCTCCTTGTCTCTAACCCCCATAGTTGTTGACATAATTCATATCTTCCCGGACCCCTTGATTTTCACCTTCCCCTCTCCACGAACACACATAGGACTGATTAATACATAGTGTACATAGTCCTCCATTCGTCGTATCAATGATGTGCACCTGTTTTGTACCCATTTCATCAATCTTCTTTGTTAGTAAGCTTATCTGGGTCAGGTGTGTGACCATGTTCTCTTCCTGCGAATTATTGGGATCCAGTGGAACTGAATGCACTATGGGTGCCAGTGTTACACCTCTAGTCATCCAACCCGTATTTTGTGACATCTTATCGAGGAGAATTTTGCACTCGGTGAATGTTTTTCTTAAGAAAGCACCTCTAGCTGAAGCATCCACATTCACTTTCAAATTGTCAGCTAGACCCATGTAGAATCTCTAGCTGAGCATCTGGTCTGGAGTGCCATGATAAGGACACTTCACCAGCATCCCTTTAAATCTCTCCCAAATTTCTTGCAAAGACTCAGTGGAATGCTGCCTATACTGCAATATGTCATCAATCTGATGTGCAGTCTTGTTAGGCGGATAGAACTTGTTCAGGAACTGCTTGACTAATTCCTCCCAAGTGGTAATAGAGTTGATCGGGAGCGAATTAAACCAAGTCTGAGCTGCCCTGGTTACTGAGAATGGGAACAAGAGCAGCTTGATAGCTTCAAGGGTCACATTAGGCTGCCTTTGGGTCATGCAAATTGGCAGAAATTTTTCAAGTGTTGTTGTGGTCTTCAATGCTTGACCCGGAGAACAGTCCGTTATTCTGCAGCAGATGCAACATGTTGTTGGTGATCTGGAATGTCTCCGCTTGAATTGCAGGCATAGCTATGGCAGTGGCCATATTGTCAGCTGTAGGCTATGCCTAGTCATAAAGTGCAGCCTCGGGCACAAGAGGTGCCACTCCTCTGACCTCTAAGTCAGCTTGCCCATTCTTGTTGTTTCCGTTGGCAATGTTCACGTCACCCATGTCAAATTCGAGTTGGTGTGTTGGTTGAGTTTGTTGAAGTCCTTTATTGGCGCGGTTCAATGCCCTGAATATTTTCTCGAGGTCAGAGAGTCCTTCTATTAGTTCTCAAGTCCTTGAAGAATTTCTAGGCATACACCGGCTTTCCACAAGATTTCAAACGTTAGAATTTCAATGAAAAGATTGATATAGAGAAAACGGACTATACTTGGAATTTTTGTATTTCTTTCAATTGTAATTGATAACACCATTAATTCCGCGGCAACGACACCAAAATTTGATCACGCTCTACTGAGTCTCGCAGAAGACTACACGGGCGTTGCAAATATAATCTGAGTATTATTGCCCAGAGTCGAACCACAGAGAATTAACCTATCAATTACTACTGTCGATTCACACAATCTTTTTTCCCAAACTTTCCAATTCACAATGGTTGATTTTCTAACAACTAAAGAATGAAAGTAATTAATAGCTGAAAATTAACTAAACTTGATGTGTAAACAGTAGAAATAAGGTCTAAGGCAATGGTTTCGCTCCGTTGGTAATTTCCTTGGTTGTATATGTCTTATAACTACAATTTAGTTGTCTCTAACTATCATGAAAGCTCCAGCTATCATAATTCTTTCTCAAGTAATTATGATAATCTACTAGACGCACTCTCTCAAGCTACGCTAGCTAATTTCACAATACAGTTCACTTAGATTGCACCCGGGGTTTCGTTATCTCTAATCCAACCCTAAACCCTCGGTTATGACTCTCTTCTATACTCCGGGAGTGATGTTTTTCATACAATCACCTAAATATGCACTTTCTCTCAAGAAGATACATAATAAATAGGAACGGATAATTGAGGGCCCTTTCAACTAATCCACAATCAAAACATAGATGAACAATTAGAGATTAACAACCAAATCCAATTATATTAATAAAACAACCAAGTCATCCCTAATGGGTTCTACCAAAACCTTAGATTAAGGTTTTTAGCTACTCATGACAACGGGGGAATAAAATACTAAAAGATTCATAATCATAAATTAAAGAAGAATAATAGTAATGATGTTTTGGGTGATCTCTCACACTTGTTTTCCTTACCAAAGTACTATCTAAAAACATTACCTGCCTCCCTTGGGCGAGTTCTAGTGTTTAAATAGGGTTTTGGGCTAAGAATTCCGGAATTTGCACTTCAGTCCCTCAACTTTTTGCCGCCTGTCGCGGTCCTAACGCGGTTACACTAGGACCACGGCCAAATGACCTCTATGAATCTGTAATAGCTTCTCGATGCGGTAACGCCGGGACCGCGGCAGTTCATCTCCAGCTCTGGTTTTTGCATTTCACATGGTGCAATTGGCGGATATTCTACGATTGGCCTCTTTTCCTCCATAATTGATCCCAAAAGAACTCCATAGCTTTCTTTTATTGTATGTAACCTGCAAAACATGAAAATCATTAATAAGAGCATTTTGTTATCACTTTTACCATAAAAACTCTACAAGTAAGTGGTTCGTTTAGGGCTTAATCATAGTTCAATTCACCTATTATCATAAACCATGCAGGTCCTTATCATACCCTATGCTGCAACTGCTTCCCCGAGCTTGGCTTTCCCTTTCCTTCTTGCCTCGGCTATGTAGTCCCATGGTATGGCTTTTGTGTGGAATGGTGTTATGGCTGTCATTGCTACCGGAATGGGTACCCTTGCTTTGGAAGGTAATACAGCAACTTCAAATAGTGCAGGCGCCTTTGGGGACCCAAACTCGACCTCAAATGGTGTTGGTATCTTTGCAGAAGATGGTGTTTCCAACTTATGTGGTATGGACATGTTCATCTCGGCATCTCCAGAAGGCTGAATCTGGACTATAATTGGGTTAAGGGTAACCATTGGTTTTTTTGGAGCGTCACCCTCTGTGACCAAACCAATCGATCCCTCGGGGTACCAATTATCTTCTATCTCAATTATGTGAAAACCTCCACCCTTGTGATCTGGTAGAGGGTTGTTGCGGACATTTAGAGGATGCTCCTTTGCCACGATGATTTTGTTGTCAATCAAATCCTGGATCTTATTCTTCAGGGATCGGAATTCATCAGTGTTATGCCCTTTCATGTCAAAATGTTATGCATAGGTTTATTTGGGTTGACCCATTGGGAAGGGTTTTCAGGGGTTATAGCAGGGATAGGGGTGACATAACCAGCAGCTTTGAGTCTTTCATACAGCTGGTCGATTGGTTCAGCAATGGCAGTATATTGTTTGGGAGGTCTGCGGTCGAAATTTGGTTAGGGTCTAGGAAAGTGTTGGCGAGTGGGAGGTGACTGATAGTGATATGGTTGAGTGTTGTAGGCTTGGTACACGTGTGCGGGTTAGGAATATTTTGGTGAAGCAGGTTGGTATGTAGGAGGTATAGGTGACTGATAAGTAGGCAGGGGAGTTTAATAGGAACGCGAGAGTGCTTGGTAATTTGGAGTGGGCTGATATATAAGTGGAGGTGCTGGATAAGTTTGGTATTTGACAGGCAATTTGGTTTTCTATGTAACCATTACGGCAACTACATCCCTCTTCTTGGACATACCACCAGACTATAGAGCCTTGTTGGTGGCCTGCAAAGCTTCCAAATTCGTAACCATACCACTTTTAATACCTTCCTCGATCCTTTCTCCCAGTTTGATGATGTCAAAAAAATTATGATTCTCGATCAGCATCAGTCTTTTATAATATTGCGGATCCTAAGCCCGGACGAAAAACGTATTCATCTGTTCTTCCTCCAAAGCAGGTTGGACCTTGGCAGCCTCTGATCTCCAACGAGTGACATACTCACGAAATGTTTCTGTGGGTTTCTTCTTTAAATTCTGAATGTAAAACACATCCGAGGCATTTTCTGTATTAAACCTGAATATATCCATGAAGTCAGACGCCATACTCACCCAGTTCGAACACTTCTTCGGGTCTTGGCTAATGTACCAAGACAGAGTATCTCCTTTCAAGCTCCTCTTGAAAAGTTTCATTCGAACCCTTTCGTCCTTTCCTACTCTAACCAGCTTGTTGCAGTATGTCCTCAAATGGACTCTAGGGTCCCCCGTGCCATCAAGTATATCGAACTTGGGAGGTTTGTACCTCTCGGGCAGTTTGACATCTGGTTGTATGTAGAGGTCTTCGTAGTTCAACCCCTCAATCCTTTTGCTTCCTTTGAAGCTCTGAATTCGGCTAGTTAGTTTCTTGAGTTCTTCTGCTAGGTTCCTAATAAGTGAGTATTTATCATCAGACTTAGGTGTGCTTGATATGGGTTGAATGGAGTGTGGTATGGTTTCCACATAGATGGGGTTATTATGGTGAGCGTAGGGATGGTCATTTGTGGAGTTCAGCGGTTCAGGGATGAGCAGTGGAGTGTTATTGGCAGTGTGGCAAGTATTGCAGCGATGGTGAGGAGCGGGATGGTTTAGTGGTTTCGGGATGTTTTGGGGAGGTGTGGGGTTCTGAGCGTTAGGAAAATTGACATCTGGGGTGGTGAGGGAAAACAACAAGCTTGCCAAATTTCGGACTTGATCATGTTCCTCCTGAAATTTCAGCAATTTCTGCTCGAGTTGGGATGCACTTTCTTTGGAGACATGAGTACCATGAGCGATTTCTACCCATTTAACCGAGTTTTCCTTTCTGATGTTGCTCAAATCTTCCATATTTCCCTTGTTCCTATTGCTGATGGGACTAGGAGGAGGAGTGGGTGGAGGGCCTTGGATCTTGTGGAATGTGATGACGATGTCAGAGTGCACGAACTAACCTTGGGGAAGGGAATAAACAAAAAGCAAAAACAAAAAGGTAACAAGTCAGTAAGGATTATAAGAAACAGATGTTGTGAAATTTAAACAAATAGTGCGTGAATATGAATTGTGTCCTAATTTGGGAGCCTCGTTGTGCCCGAGATAGGCCTAGAGACAAATTGATTTGGAGAACTTATAATGCTAAATGCCTCATTTTATTGATAAAAATAAGTCGAACCCCAAAACGACACTAAATAACAGGAAATAAAATGTTACTAATGGCCATTGGGCTTATTACATTCATAACGGAAAGGTAAATTCCTATCCATTTGGTCCCAGAACGACCTTCCCCAGACTCGGTATCTTTAGCTCCATCGAACAACTTTACCAGCTCACGAAGTCCTACCAGCAAGTAGGCTCTGGCCAGGTGTCCACCTTCATTTCCTTCGACATTTTGGCAGTCCTCGACCCTCTTGATGAACTTCCTTTCCAACTCCACCAAACCCCACTCTAAGCAGACCAGTTACTTGTTGGTGCTGACAACCATGTCTTTCCACTCTTTAATCTGCTTTTGGTTGGCTTCTTGAATTTCACAGTGTTCACTTTTGCATTCTCGAATCCTCTTGCGCAGTTGTTTGTACTTTACTTGTGCTTCAGCCTTTTCATCGATGATCCTGTGACCTCAAACAAATCCAGGTTGACCGAAACCATTGTAATTGTCCTCCAGCCAGCTTGGATACTATGGAGTATAACCATCATGGTACCTATCCGGCTCAATAGTGTCTCTTCCCATGACGATTTTGCAGTGCCACATGTGTTGGGCTTGGCACTTGAAAGGGCTGTCATCAGCTTGGAAATCAGCTCATAAGTGACTCATCTTATCGACCCTTGGTATAACCTGCTTCCTACCGGCCTGTCTCATGACTCGGAGAGGGACATAAGGATAAGTTCCTCTCAAATCGATAAATATCAGAAATGGTGCATCCATGGATCGGGCAATGAACTCTTCAGTAGGGAACTATTCGAACATCCATTGTACTTGGCTCTCCGTCAAATTTTCAAACAATTCTACCCATCCTTTGGCATCTTCTGGTTGAGGAAACATATTGGGCATATAGTTTATTTGCCTTGGCTGATGGAAGGCAAGTTAAATTCTTCTTTAGACCCATCATCTTTAGAAAGCCTCGACCCTTGCGATTCTCTGGCATTAGCAGACCCAGAGTTTCCTATGGTATACCAGCCAGTCCTACTATTTCCTCTAGTAGGGGTGTTATCTCAATCTCCCTATCGCAATCCCAGAGCAGGGTGGCTGTAAGGCCCCGGATTTTTTTTTTTCGAGTAAGTTAAGATTTCGTCGTGCCAAGGTAGGCTAAATTATTTTATTTCGGGTGCAAATAAGGATTTATGATATTATGGATATCAATTAGATATGGTAATAAGTGTATAAGTCTTATTATAAGTGATTTGGGGTCTAAGGAGAGGCCTAAGTCTAAGCCAAGTTGGAAAATTGCATATTAGACGAAATCTGTAAATGAGTGTGCACAAGACCTCACTTTGAATGATCATATCTCTAGTTATATAAGGAGTTGTGTGATGAAAAACCTATAAAATTAAATCCCTTTGAGTCTAGTTTCCAACTCAACAAACCGTTCGTCATTTGGTGGTGTATACAAAATGTTATGACCATTTTACTGGTCAGGTATCACTCGCGCGAACAGTGCGCGAACTTTGCGCGAGCTCGCGAGTTCGCGCGTTTTGCTGAGTATTCTGCCTCCGTCGCGCGAACAACCGCGCGAACTATGCAAAAGTTCGCGCGCCTGGAAGGTTTTAATACCCCAAGACCGGCCTAGAGGGTTCCAAAGCCATTTTTAGAGCAAGGACTTGCTCTCTCAAGCGAATTTCATCCCGAACTGCATCCCTATGATCCAAGGTAAGGTTTTTAGAGTACTTTGAGTAATTTCTACCCCCTAAACACTTATACTAACAAGGATTAATCTTCATAATCCTTAGATTTTCCTTCAAATCCTTGAATTCTTCAAGAACACCACAAGTGGGGATTCTTAAAATTCTTACTACAAGAGGTATGT
>MU729633.1:146288-162351 GCA_026770625.1 Nicotiana glauca
GTGTTATTTATGTGAACTATTTGTGAATTTTGGTTGCTTCACGGGTGTTAAGGCGAGATGGCCTATTTCATGAATTCTTATGATTAATATGTCTTGCACGTTGTTGGTTAACTTTTACCAATATAATGGTGTGAGTAATTGGCAATAAACCAAATATGATTGTGAAAGTGTTATGTGGTAAGAGTTGAGAAAAAAATGATGGAAGGAAATCATAAATGATGCAATTGGAACAACTGTGGTAATAACATATTTGTCTTGTTGTGGGAAATTATTGTGGTGACTTAAATTGCATATGAGTTGTTGAATATGATGGAAATGGTATTGATAGCTACAGAAATTATTGTGAATTGTTGTGGTTGCTCTTTGAGAATTATTGTTATTGCTCTATGTGAATTGTTGTTGTTGTTGTGTTGTTTGTGAATTGTGACATGTTCGGTGGGATTGAGTTGCATGCTGCAACACGAAGTAATAAGGTGTGGGTTGTGGTAATAAGGGTGGCCGAGGTAATATGGGTGGCCGAGGTAATAAGGATGGAAAAGTGATCGAAATGACTATTGAAATGAAATTATGGACAAGATTGTGAAATCATCGATGGAAAATTGATCGAAATCACTATTGAAATGAAATTATGAAAAAGATTGTGAAATCATTGATGTGAAAAGGGAGAGATTGTAAACTTGTTTGGCTTGATTGTACCTTTCATGTGTATGTGATTGTTGATTCTATTATTGTTTGTTATCTATGTATTGATTGATCTTACTTGGGGTAAAGTTTGTTCATACATACCAGTACAATTCAAATGTATTGACGTCCCTTTTGCCGGGGGCGCTATATTCGTGTTATGATTGTAGGTGGTTCTATAGCAGGCAATTCAGCCCATCGCCAGTAGTGCCTCCTCTCTATCCCATCAGTTGCATTGGTGAGCCCCACTTCCTCTTGGGGTCATGTGTGGTTCATGCCACCTTCTTTTGAGTTTATTGTGTATTGTAAGGTATAGCCGGGGCCTTGTCGCCGGCAAGTATTGGTTGAGTTCCTAGTATTCACAGAGGCTCCGTAAACACAATGTGGGTGGTGTATAAAAGTATTTTGGGTAGTAACTGTACGGTTCGGAATCGTGGTCCACGTTGGTAAATGTTGTATGTATTTTTGCAAGTACTTGGTATCAAATGTTGGAAATGATAAAAAGTAGAAATAAACTCAAGTTGTAAGTTTATGCTTAAGTCTCAAATTGCTATTTCAAAAGAATAATGTATATTGGAATCACGGGGTAACGCGTGGGATAGGAAAGGAAATTCCAGGTCCACTTGACTGGGGTCCTCCGGTTGAGCGCCGGTCGTGTCCCTCGGTTTTGGGGCATGACAAACTTCATATCAGAGCATAAGGTTTTAAAGTGTCCTAGGGTGTCTCGGAGTCGTGTCTAGTAGAGTCCTTCTTATCGGTGTGTTGTCGACCACATCTATAAGTTGGAGCTACATGGACATTTAGGAATATTACCCTTCTTCAACACTCCAAATTGTGCGATAAAACTTGACTATAAGATTGTTTTCTAACTCATGCGTTGAGATTCAAGGTAAATTTAAATGCTCTTTCGTTTATTTCAAGTAATGTTGTCATATGTCATGACCAATGGGGAAAGACATGGATATTAAGGAGATGGCACGTGTATCTTGTTGAGCAAATGATATGGATATATAGTATAAGTACATAGTACCATAAGTATACTTTATTTGAGAAAAGTATTAAAAGTGATTACCCGCCAAAGAGGCATTGATTTGATAAATTAGACCTAAGCTTGAATAGCACACATGGATAGTGCGAGAAGTATGTAAATGATCCTGAGCTGTGAAAGAATATTGTTAATATAAGCACGTTATATATGAGAGAATGACCAAGAGATTGATGGTGAGAGTGTAAGTCTCTCACATGAGGTAAGAAGTTATGAAATGAGACTCAATTGAACTCAGGATGAGAAGACCATTGTACTACGAACTTTATAAGGACCAAAAAATGTACGAAGTTGTATTACACTCATAAAGGACATTGATATGGGAACTTAGAATCCCAGACCTGTGTGGCTAAATAAGAGTAGAGAACTTATGAGATTAATACTATGGTGACTTAAATCTCCCTAATAGTCGGATATATATATGAGGGATAGATATATGAGGCATATGTCCCTAAAGTTTCTAAATTCAAGACTTGTGTCAAAATCCAGGACATTCGCCCCAAGTGGGGGAGGAAGGGCCGTCGTGAGGCCACTTAAATACAATGAAACAAGAGTGAGACCATGTAGCTATGATGTTTGAATATTTTGTTGAAGACATGCGTGGTCTAGAAAAGAGATAATGGGTAACATGACTCTCTGAAAAGATATGCTAATGATAGACAACTAGTACCCCAAGAAGGTGGAAGGTTAAGGAAGGTAAATTCTTCACACATGGCAATGTGAATGATAGGGTCAACGATACTAGAAAATAAGAGTATATTTGTAAAGGGATTTTATACTTGTTAGAAGATCATGAGCAATGGAACCCAAGGAAGTACCATAGGTCAAATATGAAAGATTGCAAGTTTTTAGAATATGCTAATCATAGATTTGTGATTTAACCAAAGTTCCAGGACATTAAGAAAGGCAGAACAAGTAGGAAAAATAAATGTTATGCTATAATAATCCAAGAGGGTATTTGGGCTTGATGGAGAGCCTCTAAAGAATCTTACAAATAGATAAGTGTTAAGTGATATGCATACGAACACACTTTCCCACGGATATCCTAATAAAAGTTAAGAGGTGAGCCGGATGAAATACCTAAGGTAAAAGACCACGTAACATATGGAAGAGGATGCGGCTATTCACTTACTAGGAAGAATGAGGCGAGAAGAAACGGAGAGAAAACCTTTAAATTGAGAGGGTCATGGTTATCATAAAATATCTTGCATTAGCATGGTGGACTCGCTTAGAGCACAAGTGCTAATAAAAGTTATAAGGGAATAACCGCAATGCAACCGACTTGGGTGACGCTAAATATCAACCAAAGGATCTAGAGATAGTTCATGTCTACATACAATGGAATGTGAGAATACAGGTGGTGAAGTTATGGTATTGTAAACTGATTAAACTGGGCACAATGATATTACAATTTCATGGGAGGAAGACAAGTGTGTGGCACAATAAGGCTATCAATTATGTACTATGCGTAAAATGGAATGGGAATGAAAGTTACCAGTTAGAAAGAAAAGATGGTACTAGCATATTGTCCAAGCCAAAGCGTGATCAATAAGGGAAAGACAACACAATCTACCCAAAGGATAAATGAAAGGTTCAGAATAGATTGAAAGAGGATGAACACTTGTTACGGACCAGACATGTTTAGCATGGTAACTCCTAAGCCGCAATATTAGGGAACTCTATTGGTAGCTACAATATGGGGAATAAGGTGAGTTATTCATCGAGGATAGAATCAGGTGGACTAAGTCTTACACTTAAGAGTAAAACCAAAAGTCGTTGTTGAAGAATTGAGGAGGATCTAAAGTTTCAGAGAATGCCCTTCTCGGGCCAGTGACCCTTCCTAAATTATATACATATAAAGGGTATTGATATGTGTTTTGGGCAGTATTTAACCGTAAATAGGGATTGTGAGAATATTCACAGGGGAAGTAGTGTGGTTTCTTAAATTCTATAAGGCACATATGGGGAGAAGATATTGGATAAGAAAAGTCGGAGCACAATGTTACCTTATATTTGATACAATGTCGTGCAGGATGGTGTTATCAGGGTATGTGTGCAAGTTAGCAGGTGTTATTCATTTGAGACAAAAGTTCATATGAGAAAACTCATTTAGTGATATCTTTTGTTGATAATTTGGAAGAGTTAATAGCAATTATTCACATGAGATTGTAACCATATCAGGGAAATTATAATAGAACTCAATTCGTGGGAGGTCTTATGTAAGAGAAATATGATAAAGATGTTCCACTAATGATGCAACGTGCTAAGGTGATAGTTTATGCCTACAGGTAACTCAAGAATCAGGGAAAAAAATTACTTAGAAATTACAACAGTGGTATTTGCATTAAAGATTTAGCATCATTGTTAGTATAGGGTCCATGTTGATATAGTCACGGATCATAGGAGCCTTCAATATAATTTCAAACAGAAATAATTTAATTTGAGGATGAGAACATAGTTGGAGTTACTCAAAGGTTACAACATCGATATTCTATATCACCCGGAAAAGTCCAATATTGTGGCGGACTTTGTAGCAAAAGGTACGAAATGTCGGCAAGTGAAGGCCGAACATTAAAGGCCTAGAGGATCGTTACAAAGAATAGAAATTTCAATGTGGAAATGGGAAATGATCATTATGGATTTTGTTTTTTTGGTAGGATTACCGCTCACTACATGCAAGTTCGACTTAATTTGAGTAATCGTAGATCTACTCACGAAATCAGCTCACTCTTTGCCAGTCAAGTCTACCGATACTGCAGAACAGTATGCTCAGTTATACATAAAGGAAGTAGTCAGACTTCACGGCACTCCAGTTTCTACTATCTCGGATCGAGGGTCTCGGTTCACAGCAAACTTTTGGAGGAAATTTCAGCAAGGTTTGGGTACTCAAGTAAATCTCAATACGGCTTTCCATTCGCAGTGACGGTCAGGCAGAGCGGACTATTTAGATGTTTGAAGATATATTGTGAGCTTGTGTTATAGCTTTCAAAGGTATTTGGGATAACCATTTGCCGCTTGTCGAGTTTACTTACAGTAATAGCTTTCACACTAAGTATTCAGATGGCCCCATTTGAGGCATTGTATGGAAGGAGGTGTAGATCTCCGGTTGGGTGGTTCGAGGTTGGTGAAGCAGAACTATTAGGGCCACATCTTGTGCATCAGGCTATGGAAAAAGTTAAAGTCATTCAGGAGAGAATGAAAACTGCTTAGAGTCGTCAGAAATCCTATGCAGAGATGCGTCGAAGAGAATTGGAATTCCAAGTAGATGATTGGGTGTTCTTGAAAGTATCTCCCATGAAGGGAGTCATGCAATTTGGGAAGAAAGGGAAATTGAGCCCAAGGTATGTTGGTCCATATCGGATCGCTCAAAGGATAGAACAAGTGGCTTATAGGCTGGAATTTCCCTTTGAGATGGCATTTGTGCACTTGGTGTTCCATGTGTCTATGTTAAAGAAAGTAGTTGGGGATCCATCCACCATCGTGCCAATTGAGACTATTGAGGTCAATGAAGAGTTATCGTGTGAAGAAATTCCGGTTGCTATTCTTGACAGGCATGTCCGAAAATTGAGGAACAAGGAAATTGCTTCAGTTAAAGTATTGTGGTGAAGTCAACAAGTTGAGGAACCCACGTGGGAAACGGAAAAAGAAATGAAAGGGAAATATCCCTATCTATTCGAACAAGTCTAGTAGTTGTGAACGACTGTTTTCAAGCAATTTGAGGTAGTGTTCAGATTTGTGCAAAGGCGCCCCATTTTACCGAAATTGCCTTATTGTTGTAACTTCCCAATGTGTGCCAGATTGCAAATGTTGTTGCTATTTGGGTAATGTGAAACCCTTGAAGTAAATGAAAATTTTGTGAACCTTATGTGGTAGGTAAAAGATTAATGATAGTGTAGATTGGTAATGATTAATTGAAGCATTTCTGGCATGTTAAAGTGATTGGATTGTATGGGGCTCATTGAAGTGACCCAGTTGTGTGCAAGTAAATGGCATTGGTTGAACCATGTGAAATTTGTGGCATAAAGAGAATGAACTACGTGTAAGTTGTTTAAGGTGTATGAATATGTACAGGTTATTGAGGAAATGAATTGTATACTAGTTGCAGGGATAACAGAAACTATGTAATGGTCTTGGAAATATGTTTCGGGGGCTCTCTGACAGGTAGATAGGCCTAATTACAAAGGAAACTCTGGCGAAATTTTCGAAAATTTATAGAGTTAGCCAAATTCGTGACTATTGATATATTTTATGATGTGAACAAGCTGAAGTTACATAAGGATGGCTAGTGAACGGACGTCAATCCTCATTCGAGGACGAATGATCCAGGGGGGGGGGAATGTAAGGCCCCGAAAATTATTATTTTTCGAGTAAGTTAAGATTTCGTCGTGCCAAGGTAGGCTAAATTATTTTATTTCGTGTGCAAATAAGGATTTATGATATTATGGATACAAATTGGATATGGTAATAAGTGTATAAGTCTTATTATAAGTGATTTGGGTCTACGGAGAGGCCTAAGTCTAAGCCACAGTTGGAAAATTGCATATTAGACAAAATCTGTAAATGAGTGCACACAAGACCTCAATTTGAATGATCATATATCCAGTTATATACGGATTTGTGTGAGAAAACAACTTATCAAATTAAAGCTCTTCGAGTCTAGTTTCCAACGCAACAAACCATTCGTCATTTGGAGGTGTATTCAGAAAGTTATGACCATCTTACTGGTCAGGTATCACTCGCGCGAACAGTGCACGAACTTTGCGCGAGCTCGCGAGTTCGCGCGTTTTGCTGAGTATTCTGCCTCCGACGCACGAACAATGCGTGAACTATGCGAAAGTTCGTGCGCTGGAAGGTTTTTATACCCCAAGACCGGCCTAGAGGGTTCCAAAGCCATTTTTAGAGCAAGGGCTTGCTCTCTCAAGCAGATTTCGTCCCGAACTGCATCCCTATGATCCAAGGTAAGGTTTTTAGAGTACTTTGAGTAATTTCTACCCCCTAAACACTTATACTAACAAGGATTAATCTTCATAATCCTTAGATTTTCCTTCAAATCCTTGAATTCTTCAAGAACACCACAAGTGGGGATTCTTAAAATTCTTACTACAAGTGGTATGTCTATCATCTCTAACTACTCAATGGTGTTTATTCATGTAAGATATATACATTAGAACTCATGGGATGGTGATTGGGAGCCATAAGCGCCTAACCTAGGTTGTGTTGGTTGTAGAGATTGTGAAATGAGTTAATTAAGAAGGCTGATGGTTGGGTATGAATGAATGGTCAAATATATATGTTGTTGGAAGTTATAAATTGGTTAGGGATGATGGTAGGATGAATTGTTGGTTAATGGTGATAGTTTGATGAACCAACACTAAAGTTATGAGGTGTAAATATCTATACTTACAAGGTGTTTGATAATATGCCTAAATGCCATAAGTTATGAAATTTGTTACTAATATTGGTCCTATTGAATGCTGTATTGTAGATTGAAGTTGTTAAATGTATTGGAACATTGTAGTATCATTAAGGGGGAAAATCCCAGGTATGTATGGCTAACTTTAACCTTTGTAAAGTCAACTTGTTTGGAGTACGAGAAATTGGTACGTGTTATTTATGTGAACTATTTGTGAAATTTGGTCGCTTCACGGCTGTTAAGGCGAGATGGCCTATTTCATGAATTCTTATGATTAATATGTCTTGAACGTTGTTGGTTAAGTTTTACCAATATAATGGTGTGAGTAATTGGTAATAAACCAAATATGATTGTGAAAGTGTTATGTGGTAAGAGTTGAGAAACAAATGATGGAAGGAAATCATAAATTATGCAATTGGAACAACTGTGGTAATAACATTTTTGGCTTGTTGTGGGAAATTATTTTGGTGACTTAAATTGCATATGAGTTGTTGAATATGATAGAAATGGTATTGATATCTACATAAATTATTGTGAATTGTTGTGGTTGCTCTTTGAGAATTATTATTGTTGTTCTATGTGAATTGTTGTTGTTATTGTATTGTTTGTGAATTGTGACATGTTCGATGGGATCGGGTTGCATGCCGCAACACGGAGTAATAAGGTGTGGGTTGTGGTGATAAGGTTGGCCGAGGTAATAAGGGTGGCCGAGGTAATAAGGATGGAAAAGTGATCGAAATCACTATTAAAATGAAATGATGAACAAGATTGTGAAATCATCGATGGAAAAGTTATCGAAATCATTATTGAAATAAAATTATGAAAAAGATTGTGAAATCATTGATATGAAAATGTTGAAGGTGAAAAAGGAGAGATTGTAAACTTGTTTGGCTTGATTGTACCTTTGATGTGTATTTGATTGTTGATTCTATTATTGTTTGTTATCTATGTATTGATTGATCTTACTTGGGGTAAAGTTTTTTCATACATACCAAAACAATTCAAATGTACTGACGTCCCTTTTGCCGGGGGCGCTACATTCGTGTTATGATTGTAGGTGGTTCTATAGCAGGCAATTCAGCCTATCGATAGTAGTGCCTCCTCTCCATCCCATCGGTTGCATTGGTGAGCTCCACTTCCTCTTGGGGTCATGTATGGTTCATGCCACCTTCTTTTGAGTTTATTGTGTATTGTAAGGTATAGCCGGGGCCTTGTCGCCGGCAAGTATTGGTTGAGTTCCTAGTATTCATAGAGGCTCCGTAGACACAATGTGGGTGGTGTATAAAAGTATTTTGGGTAGTAACTGTACGGTTTGGAATTGTGGTCCGCGTTGGTAAATGTTGTATGTATTTTTGCAAGTACTTTGTATCAAATGTTGGAAATGATAAAAAGTATAAATAAACTCAAGTTGTAAGTTTATGCTTAAGTCTCAAATTGCTATTTCTAAAGAATAATGTATATTGGAATCGCGGGGTAACGCGTGGGATAGGAAAGGAAATTCCAGGTCTGCTTGACTGGGGTCCTCCGGTTGAGCGCCAGTCGTGTCTCTCGATTTTGGGGCGTGACAGTGGCAGCTTCAATAATTTTGTTGTCGGGTTGGATTTCTAGAAGGGAAGGCAAATTCTCCAAGTATTTTCGGACAAGGTTCTGATCACTGGAATGAAGGTCTTCCCACCAATTTAGTAATTTTGGGTGGTTGTTGGTGACTATGCCGAATCTGGGACTTCGTGCCTCATTTCTGCAACACAAAAGTGTTAGGCCCTTACCCCCACCGGACTCAACTATTAAATATCAATTATTGGCATAAGAAGCATTTAGTTCTCCAAATGAATACACAGAACGTGGTAGTGTCCATTTGGGTTTCAAGGAAACCCAGTGGACTTTGGACAAGGCTATCTTAAAGAGTCATTATGCGGATGACATAACTGACTCGGCTAAGTTTGACAATGATGCATGAACAATTAAACAGAGTGGGGTTTCTATAGGGTATTAGACTGGTACCCTTGAGTGGAGAACTCAAGAGGGAAAGGCAGGGAACTGTCGACTACACCGTTGATCGACTGGTTTTACCGCAAATATGCCTTTGTCGGATTTAGGGGGTGATAATATCGGAATGATGCAACCACTCATTATAAGCATTGCTATGGTATTTGTTTGGCACGAGTGGAATATGATGTTGAATATGTAGTTACAATAATCAAACAAGTTGTCACGTATTTGCACGTTCATAAAGTAATAATTACAACAAGTTATCATAATTTACAATAGTATTGAAGGAAAGCGATAAAAAAGAATTAAGATAAATAAAGGAAAGAAACAAAGAGCCAAGTCAGTTTTCGTAGTAGAAGAGGAATAAATACTTAACGGCATTTAAAACAAATAAAGCCATATAAAGAAGAATAAATTAAAAATAGCATGAAATGGTAAAAGCCGTAAAGAAAATCCCCAACAGAGTCGCCATGCTGTCGATGCCCCCCTTTTCTCGCAAAATCAAGTTTATGACATTTGGGAGGACAACTCATTCCCTTTTAGGAATTGGGTTTTTTGAATTTAAGAGTCGCCACCAAATAATTAAGTGCATTAGAACACTAAGAAGAACTTTGATTTAGAAAACCATAGATTGGGTAAGGGCTTGACATTATCCCGAAAGGAAGGTGTTAGGCACCCCTCGGGATCCACTAGTGTGGTTCCCGACCATACTATAATTGTGACTTTAAGTACAAATAACATATAGACAAATAAGAGTTACAGATATGAGAGGGTTTTCACATAATTGTTGTAAATGATTATAGTTAAACGAAGTTAAAGAAGTTGAAATTTGAGGGAAGAAGCATTTTTAAAGATTCTGAATAAACGAGTACAAGAGGGGGAAATTTCACATAGTTGTTGCAAATAATGGAAGTTAAAAGCAGTAAAGAAGCTGAAGTTTGAGAAAAAGTAGTTGGAATTCTGAAATAAAATAAACAAATAGGGGAAGGGGTCCTATGTGTATACATAAAACGGATCACCCCACACAACACCCGGTAACCATTTATACACATGGTGTTATTGCATGGTCATCATATCCATATCTACTTTTCCCACCTCGTTATGGTAGTATACGCAGAATGGTCTCATTTTACTTATTGCATGCTATTACCTGTCCCTAATCCTATCAGCCCCGGAGGCATTTGGGACTACTAGTCCTAAAGGGTAGGGAGATTTGGGCTTTTGTGGTTTGAAAAAGATAAAATTCTAAAGCAACAATCAAAAACACGTAGAGCAGATATGGGGAAACACATAACAATTAATGGCTCAAACAGGCCTCCTCAACTTAAAGATAGATTGTTTAGCATATCTTGCAAATACTAGTTATGGTCTTAATTAAACTTAAAGGAAAGGTGCGGCAGACTTATTTATTACATATTTCAGATAAGAAACCTGAATCAGACCTGTCAGCTGGTTGGAATTTAACGAAGTCTGATTCCATTAACTAATTCACCTTATGGCTTGCCTAGGTGAAACCTATAGGCATGATATCTAATAATGCAGGAGTGTACTAATTTTAAAGAAGAAGACTTGTTTGTTACAGAAAAGCATAAGTTCTGTAGATATTAAGCATTGCTATTTACTGATTTTTTTAGACTTATAGGCAAAATAGACGATTCAGATTTAGTTGATAACTCATATAGGCATGCTTTCTAGGTGCTAATGATTTTAAAATGTTTACAGTAGAAATAAAAGTTCAGAAGTCCTATAGGCATGGCGTGTAGAATGTTGTTTGTTATTTAAACTTATAAAAATATGTTTGCCTAGTGATAGATGCATATGTAGAATTCAGGAAGTCCTATAGACATGTTATCTATGTGATATGTAGAAATGCGAAAACCTAAAGACATGGTTTCTATATGAAATGCCGAAAGCTATAGACATGGTTCTTATAAAATGCAGAAGTGTAGAAACTTATAGACATGGTTTCTATATAAAAATGCAGAACCTATAAACAGGATTTCTATTTGAAAATGAAGAGCCTATAAACATGATTTCTATATGAAAATGAAGAGCCTATAAACAGGATTTCTATATGGAAACGTAGAAATGAAAGTAGGACATGATTGCAGGAGTGTAATAAATACCTATAAACATGATATCTACCCCTTTTGCATGCATGATTTACCCTCCCCTTTACACTAAAACCCCATAAGCTTTTACAAGATCATTACATCCCAAAATGAATTTTAAAAAAAAAGAAATAAAATTACATCAGAAAAACTAAAAATTCCAACCAAGGAGAGCCAGATTCAGTCTTCTTTCCAAAGAATGAAGTAAACCAACTCCAAAGATCTAATTTCCAAAGCCTTTCTCTTATTTGGGATGTATCAGAGTTCTCTAAGAGTCTCAAGTGGACTCCGGCCAGTGCTTACCCCCACATATATTGCAGAATTGAGTTATAGTGCTGTGTGGAAGGGCCAGCCCTCAAATGTCTAAGTTCAGAAGGAACTCAAAGTCCCAAAACAAAGCTCATAGGATGTGGGCAGAACGTAGAAGCTAGGAGGGAGTGTAAGTGCAAAGAGGGGATTTTGTGGAAAGCCAAGACAGGCTGGTGGTCATAGCTAGCAATTGGAAGTGCTGGCACACCCCAACCAGCCTTTTAGCCACATTGTTTGGGAGTTAGGATACCTTAAATGATCAAGTCCAGACATGAGAAACAATTTGGATATTGCCATGTTCTGAACTTTAACTCAACCACATATAAGGGAATAGGGGTACAGAGATTCATAGCAGAAACAAATGCAAAGAGAACAACATACATATTTAACATTGAGCATAGACAGTAAAGTAGACGATTGTAGAAGCTATAAGATAAACACATTGGAATGAGGCTGAAAACTAAATTAGAACATACCAGTTTCAGGGAAACAAGAGAAGAAAGCAGTAGTCTTGTAAAGCCAAATTGCAAGCAAATAGTCTGAAGATTTTAGAAGAGAGCTACGAGATTACGTGTGTAAAAGTATTGAATTGAAAAGTTGTGTAATTGAAAGTGTCTGAAAAGTATCCAATTCAAGGTGTATTGGTGAGAAAGGAGTTGTGCCCTTTTTATAGTGTAGAAGGCAAGCAGAATAAGGTAGGAGAATAATCTAAAATCAGTTGTCAATCAATTACACAAGTTTCCCTTAAGTTAAGGGATTCTAATTTCAAATAAGTAAAAATAATTAAGGGAAGAGGTTGATCAAACACTTTTCCAAAGCAACACAAAAAGGGTAAATACACAGAGATTTATTTAAGGAAAAAGCCTGATAGCACACGGTTTGTACAAATACGGAAAGCAATCAATCAACAACCAGTAAAATCAGAAATTGAAGATTTCATGTGATTGAACCAGGTCAGGAAGATGGGAAAGGTCTTGACTTAAAGAAAATCAGTACTAATCAATTAAACCTAAAAGAGGATTCTGAATCAATCATAAGTTGAAAAACTTTTCGGAAGAAAGAATGCATCACACATAAAAAAACATACAGCCATGCTCAAGCACGAAGAACTGTCATACTAACCAGTAGAAGGGTCTAGCATAGAAAAAGTTCAGAGTCATAAGCAAAGAAGTTCAAGCTCAGTTCATAGACTTAGAATGAGTCTGAGAGAGTCCAGGGTTCCAAAATAGAACCCCAGTCCAACACAAGATCAAAACCCCCAAATCCTAGGGTTTCCAACTCGAATCAGATACAGAGACGAGGAAACAAATAATTGAAACAGGCTCAGAGGTCTCTTTCAGAGGCTTATGAGAAAACAAACAGATATAATAGCAAGTTTGAAACAACAAAGCGAAGAAACTGATTTGAAGCATAGTGAGGGTAGAAGGAACATGTTTAAGAAAAACTTGGGACTTAAACAAGTTCAGAAGAGAAAATAGCTAGTATAACACTTAAGAAAAAAGTATAAGAAACATGTTTAAAGAGAACTCAAACAAGGTCCAGCAAAAAGGCAAACAAAGAACTTAAGAACTCAGTATGAGATATATATAATAGGAGAAACAAAATACGAGAAAAAGTATATCAATCAAGACATATAGGAAAAACACAGCAGGATGAACATGCAAGCATGATGTAGAAACACAGTAGAAAGACAAGGCACAGAAGAACATATATAGTAAAAACATAAGAAAGTAGTAGAAGCACATGCGTGACAAATATACACAAAGAAAAGGGAAAAGAAAAGTCGGAGAAACATTTTGAACTTTTCAGGAACCCTAAATCGAAAAGAAGTAATTTTTGAAAGAAAAATTTGGGAGAACGTTTTAAAAACTCAAGTAGAACACAGATATAGAATAGATTTAAGAAAACAATTAGAGAAAACCTCGAATAGATGGTGTTTCAGAGGAAACCTATAATGAGAAAGGCTTGGAAAAAGGTTTGATCTTGAGTCGGATAAGTCAGAACCAGGCTCGAAATGATTTATATACGCTGGAGCAAAGCCGGAGAGGCCATGGAACCTTAAATCGGAGAAGATTTGAATGGAAACCATCGAGGTCAAACCTCGAAAATTCGAGTACCCAAGCATTTAAGAGTGAAGGGAGGTGAGTATAGGCCATCCATGGCCGGAGAGTCCATGGATTCCGGTGAGGTTGTGGTTGAAAGTGGTGAGAGAGGCTAGGGTTTCAAGAGCCTTCGAGAGAGTTTGAGAGAGGGAGGGTATTCAGAGGCGGCTATTGGAATGAAATGAGGGGATTAGGGTTGTCACTTAGGTTTTATTATGGAAGGGTGGATAGTGGCTGTTGATCTCAGAGATCAACGGTCCAGATCAAAAGGGCTTGGGTCGGGTAATTTAAACGGGTTAAGGGTTGCGTTAAATGGGATTGGGCTGGTCCGGAATTGGGCTTCAAAATTGGGTCAATTAGGGGGGTCAATTTGGCTATAACCGAAATGTAATGCGGCTGCAATTCAAATGAAATTAGGCCAAATTTTAGATAGCTAGTTTTTCCCTTTTTATTTTATAAAAACAGTAAAAATAATTTTCTAAGCAAATTAAAAGTACTGAGTTAATTAATCATATATAAATATTAAAATAAAAATACTGGAACTAATTTTCTAATTATAAAATGCTATTAATTCTTAAAATAGGCTAAAATTGCAATTACATGCAATTTATCTTTTAAAATACTAAATAAATTATAAAAAATATATAAAAATTAACTTAGGTATATTTTGGCATAAATGTGGGAATAAAATAAATTATTCACCAAAAATACTAGTTTTAGAAATAATTATTGATTTTGTACTGTTAAAATGGACTATAAATTAATTTTAAAATCTTTAAAAATTGGTAAAATACTAAAACACTTGTGCATACTTATATATGCATATATATAGTATTTTGAAAGTATTTTACATATAAAAAATATACAGGTAAAATTGGGTATCAACGTGTAGCATACACCCGAAAACAAATGCACCAACTATGATTCTAAGTCCAATTTCACTCTGTAGCATATTCGGAATTCATCCGAGCGCTTGGGACTCTAAACCAAACATGCACACAACTTTAAAAACATCACAAACTTGTTCGCCCGATCAAATCACAAAAAATAATAACTAGAACTATGAATCGGACCCCAAATCAATTAAAATTTTCAAGAAAACTTATGAACTTCTATTTTAACAACCGGACATCCGAATCACGTCAAACCAACTCCGTTTCTCACCAAATTTGACATAGAATTCATAAATATAGTAATGGATCTATACCGGGTTCCGGAACTAAGATACAAATCTTGTATCAAAAAAGTCAAACATCGGTCAAACCATTATAATCATTAAGCCTTTAAACTTTCAAATTTCGACAAAAAGCGATAACTCGAGCTAGGGACCTCCTAATTTGATTATGGGAATACACCCAATTTCCAAATCTATCATACGGACCCACCCGTACCATCAAAATATGGATCTGGGTTCGTTTGCTCAATACGTTGACTGAAGCCAAGTCAAATTGATTTTAAGGTAAAATTTCATATTTTATTAGTTTTTAACATAAAAGACTTCCGAAAAATACTCGGACTACGCACGCAAATTGAGAAAGGCTAAAATGAGGTATTTGAGGCTTCGAAACACAGAATTATGTTCTAAAACTCTAGATGACCTTTCGGGCCGTCATAATTACTTTGTGGCTAAGTCATTTTTCCCTATAAATAGAGGAGTTATATTCCATTGTAATTGATCCCCTATCAATAAAAATTCTCTCTCTACTTTTCTCTGCAATACAATTCTTCTTCTTTTATTATTTCATAGTGATACACATTCAACGGAGATGAATCTTTATAAATTATGTATAATTCTTAATGGTCATCTGCTATAAGTCCATTCTTTCCTCGAGTTTCTATAATCATGTTGTTTTTCTCGTTTCTTCTCTAATTTAATGAGAAGTTCAATAGGTCCTACTCAAGATCACATTCAGCCACGGACGACAAATTAAGCTTTAACTTTGTCTGTGAAAGCATCTACTACTTCTTAGTAAAAGTTTTTAAAAATCTTTCTCAAGCTAGATATAGTTGCAAAGACTAACAAACAAGCAATTTAATTTTGTATTTTACCATCCACTACGAGAAAGAAAAACTATAAAAAAATCTTTCTCAAGCTAGATATAGTTGCAAAGACTAACAAACAAGCGATTTAATTTTGTATTTTTCCATCCACTACAAGAAAGAAAAACTATACAAACTTGGATTATTTAAATATTCAATTTCATTTTATATAATTTTTATATTTCAAGCATTATAGACAATAGAACTTAAAGTAAACGTATTAACGAGCTAAAACATATTTCCAACTAATCGATAAACCTATTGTAACATAACATTATCTAAAGTAAGAACGTAATATATATATATATATATATATATATATATATATATATATATATATATATATATATATATATATATATATATATATATT
>MU729633.1:162863-173982 GCA_026770625.1 Nicotiana glauca
TATATATATATATATATATATATATATATATATATATATATATATATATATATATATATATAAAGTAAGAACATAAGTATGTAAAAAATTTAAAAATAACTGAGGGAAAAGAATTATATTGAATAATTAGTAAACCTATTGCAAAATAACTTTCTCTAATGGTTGCTTTCTCTCTCGGTGCATGTTAGCAAAATATGCGCCTACCATGGGTAAAAGAGCTCACATCCCCTCACAGAAGGCATTAGTGGTGAAGGAAGCGTCAACCTTGTAGAGTAACAACCAGCGAGGGCACAAATAACGACTAGAATTTCAAAAAGTAGTGGGTTCCAGTTCAACTAATCCTAAGCCCAATGAAATAGTAATGCAACAACAGGAAATTGTGAAATTGGATCAAATTGAAGCTGCTCGTCTATAGAATGAAGAAGTACTAGCTTCACCAAGTAGTAAGCAATTAGAATCAGCAACCAATGGGAAGAAATCATAGGCGAGCGAGGTCAAAGATGAACTAGAGGTGACACAAAAGTCAAGTTCAATGTGGAATAGCTTTGACTTAGCTAAAACATCAAATGCATGTTACAAATTGGAATATGTTGCTCCTAGGAAATAAGGTGAGTCCTCAATTGGAGAAATTGACTTGGATGTCGTTAGTTCTGAAGTTGCATATTGGGGGAATGTTATAATATGCTATGTCCTTGGGGCATATCCTCCTGTTGCAGTTATACAAAAAATATATTTAGAGGTTATGGGGTAAGTATGAGATAGATAAGATTGCTATGCTAAAGAATGGAGTGATTGTAGTGAGATTTTTAACTGAGATAGGGAAACCGGAGGTGATTCACGGTGGCATCTTCCATTTTGACAACAAACCTCTCATAGTCAAAGTATGGACACTAGATTTGGAATTCACTAGAGAGGAGTTACAAACTATTTCATTATGGATCAAATTTTCGAGTACTGGAGCCCTAAATGATTGAGAAAAATTGGTTGTTTGGTTGGTAAACATTTGATGGTAGATCACAATGCAGAAAATAGAAATGGACTAAACTTTGCAAGACTGTTGGTTGAGGTAGAAATTGATGGAAAACTTCTAGATGTGATATTGTTCAGGAATGAGAAGGGTAAGTTGGTTGAATAAAAAGTAAGCTATGACTGGAAACCTACTCTATGTGGTCATTGCTCAAAGTGTGGCTACGCAGAGGAGATATGTAGATTGAAGAAGAAAGCACCAAAAGTCCAAAATCAAAATGTAGAAAATAGAGTGAAGTAGAGGGAGGGAAAACAGATGTAAGGAATGAACAACCTCCTGTGTTAGGGGTTAGCAAATTGCAGTAACGAGACAAAGAAAATTACCATAGTTCACCCACTAAAACTTGCAACATACAAACAATTGGAAAAATAAGACAGTAAAGGGGCCAAGTTGGTAGTCTCCACTCAAATATGGCAAGGGTATGGTCAAATCGAGTTACACATATGGAGAGTTCGAAATCCTTTCAGATGCTACGTAGGAATCATACATAGGTGGAGTGTCCTAAAGGAGAAATAGTTCCAAATGTTGGAGGACAACATATTCCTCAATTGAGAAATTGATAGTTCACTTAGTACAAATCGAGTTACACATATGGAGAGTTCGAAATCCTTTCAGATGCTACGTAGGAATGATACATAGGTGGAGTGTCCTAAAGGAGAAATAGTTCCAAATATTGGAGGACAACATATTCCTCAATTGAGAAATTGATAGTTCACTTAGTAGAAATGTTAGGGGACTCAATGCCCCTAATAAGCAAAAGGAGGTTAAGATCCTTTGTAATGTAGAAAAAGTTGGCTTAATAGTCCTACTTAAAACTAAAATTAACAAAAGACAAACTAAATAGCATAGAAAAGGAGTTGTTTGTCTGTTGGGAGTACTTATCCAGTCTAAAACCCCGTTATAATGGTCGAATACGGATAATATGGCGACGAGACTACTATGTGATAAAACATGTTCATATATCTCCTCAGATTGTGACATGTGAGGTTTTGGAGTTATGATAAGAGTTGGAGAGGTATAGTAGGGGTTGTACTAAGCCATGGCTAGCATTGGAGGATTTTAACTTAGTGCTACACTCAACATATAGAATTGGAGGGAATGCAATAACTTGGGCAGAGGTGATAGGTTTCCAGCAATGTGTGCAAGAAAGTGGATTGATGGAAAAGCCTACTCAAGGGAACAAATATACTTGGAATGACAAATATGATGAGCAGAGGATCTTCTCAAAAAATATATTGGATCTTTCTGAATGGTAAATGGCTTAAAAAAAATTTTCAACTTGCAGTACTAGGTCCTTGCTGAGGGAATTAGTGATCACTTCCCGGTTTATGTATCCTTTACAGATGAAGGGTAAAAAAATAGAGGTTCATTTTACTTTAATAATATTTAGGTATAACATCCACAATTTAATGCAACATTCAAAGATGTATGGGATATGAATTATAGGATATACAATGTACAAAGTGGTGCAAAAACTAAAACTATTGAAGAAGAAGTTAAAGAGACTACATTCCCATCCACTCACAGTATTATGATAGAAGAAGAAGAGGACGGGAGAACGCTTAAGAAAGTTCAGGATCAATTGCAACAAAGCCCTATGAAACTGAGGCATATCAAAAATTAAGAAAGTCTTCTTTCTTATCAGAAGTATACCTATAATAGAAGAGTAAAGACAGTTGGATTAGACTGGATGATGATAACACTAGTTACTTCTATTCAGAAATAAAACATAGGAAGTTGAATCAAGCTATTACACAACTAAAAGATGTAGATGGCAATTGGCAAACAAACCTTAATATAATTGCAACCATGTTTGTAGATTTCTATGAGGATTTATTAGGGAAGTGTCTAAGTATGAGAACTAATGTAGGAAAAATATCCTAAAGAATGGTAAAATATTGTCAACAGAACAATAGATGGAATTAATGAAACCTTTTGGGGATAAGGATATGAAGGAAGCAATATTTCACATTGGCTGTAACAAAAGTCTAGGATCACTATCACATATGTTAAGCATCTCTCTTATGCTGGCATACTGCAGATTGTTAATGCAGTATTATTTTTTATACACAGTTTTTGGGGATCTATTTTTATATTTCCTCAGAGTGTCCTAAAGGAGGTAGATAAATTGCGTAAAAAATATCTGTGGGGAATGAGTGAAGATAAGAAAAAAATGGCAATAGTTGCTTGGGAAAAATGTGTTTCCCTAAGAAACTAGGAGGCCTAAACATAAAAGAAAGTATCGTTTGGAACATAGCTTTAGTGAAAAAATTATTGTTGCAAATGTTAATGTGCAAATAGTCTCTACGGGTGAAATGGGTAAAATAAGGTATATATGAAGTCTGAACCAAGCATATGGAGTCATAAAATTCCCCTAGACAGTAGTTGGTACAGGAAGAAACAAAATTCTCTGAATAAGGAAATGCAGGATTAGTATATTCAAGGCAACTATAAGTTCACAAGCAAAGTAGGGTACTCAATCACTTACATTGCCCTCATTAGCCAACATAACAAGCTTGAGATAGCTACACTGGTAGGGACAACTTTGGCCCAGCCAAATTACAAATTTATTATTTGGCCCATCCAAAGAACAAATTCATTATGTGGTTAGTAGTTCAAGGAAGATTACTTACCAAATAAATGATACTTAAAATCCACATTTAAGTGGATGATTCCAGATATTGCTTATGCAATCCTCGTATAACGATCTGGTCGGTCATTTCGTGAGTTGTACCTCCAATTTCCCTATTTATGCTTCCTTTTATGTTCTTCAGCTGTATGTTATCGTAGCGTGCTGGTTGGTTCGGGTCCGGAGTAGTTTCGTAGTGGAATGAGACACTTAGTCTCGTATTTAGAAGCCTTAGTTGGAAAAATCAACTGGATATTGACTTATGTGTGAACGATCTTAGATGTAAATTTTGATGGTTTAGTTAGCTCCGTTAGGTGATTTTGGACTTAGGAGCATGCCCGAAATATAATTTGGAGGTCCGCAGTAGAATTAGGCTTGAATTGGCGAAAGTTGGAAATTTGACGATTTTGGTTGTTAGTGAAAAATTTGATATCTGGGTCTGACATAAATTATGGAAGTTGGAAAAGGTTTGTGGTGTCATTTTTAACTTTTGTGCAAATTTTAAAGTCATTCGGACGTGGTTTAGTGGGTTCCGGTATCATTTGTGGAATTTGGAAGTTTAGAAGTTCTTAGGCTTGAATCCGGATGTAATTTGTGTTTGTGATGTTGTTCGATGTGTTTTGGGTGATTGGACTAAGTTCGTATGATGTTATGGAATGTGTTGGGATGTTTTTATGAGTTCCAGAGGGCCTCGGGTTAATTTCGGGTGGTTAACAGATCAAGTTTAAAGTTTGGAGAATGCTGAAGTTTGGAACTCAGCTGTCATAACCGCACCTGCAGAGTGGGAGCCGCATGTGCGAGCTACAGAAGTGGGAATTTGATCGCAGGAGCGATAGGAAGAAGAGTTGGAAGAGTCCACAGGTGCAAGAAGTTAACCGCACCCGCGATGGTCGCATAAGCGGATGTAAGGGCATAGGTGCGAGGCTAAACTTCAGAAGCGTGAGGATTTTCATACCTACATGAGCGCGGATGCTATCTTAAGGCCGCAGGAGCTAGGTCCAAATTTTAAGTGAATTTTCAATCCTGCGATGGTGGTTTTCTACAGGTGCGAAATCGCACAAGCAACAATTGGTCCGCAGATGCGGTATCGCTAGGCGGAACCTAAAAATTGAGGACTTCGCGAATTTTGGTTCATTATCACCATTTTCAAGTCGGTGTTTAGAGGTTTTGGAGTGATTTTAAAGGGAGATTCAAGGGGTATTCAGTGAGGTAAGTTGCTTGAGCTCTATTACTCTCCTATATATGGTTTTTTCATGTTGTTTTACAACTAATTAGTGGAAATTAGGGGTAAAAATGAAGGGCTAGGGCTTGGGATTTTGGAGAGTTTGATTTGAGGATTTCAGGAACCAAATGGAGGAAGATTTTGATAATTTTGTATGTATGGTCTCGTGAGTGAATGGCCTTTTATGTTTTGTAATTTTTGCCAAATTTAAAGATGTGGGTCGGGGGTTTGGGTTTAAGCCAATTTCGGGTTTGAGGTCTAATTTGATAGTTTTTCTTGTGGAATTCATTCCATTAGTGTATATTGATGGTTTTGTTCGGGCTATGAATAGATTCGGAGAATTTTTAAAAGTGTGTCGTATATTACTGAATTTTTATGATACAAAATTTACTTGTATTAATTCTCATCAATACTTCTCGGTCCTTATTTACTATTGTACTTACTGAGTTGGAATACTGACGTTACTCCATGCACCTTGTGTGTAGATCCAAGCATTTCTGGTCACGGTAGCAGGTGTTGATTATTCAGCTGCAGATCCATCGGAGTTTGCAAAGTAGCTGCCTAGCGACCGCAACCCTTCTTTCCTCCCTCTTTTATCAACCCTTAGTTGTATTCAGTTATTTCCAAACTATGTTAGTCTTGATATTGTCAGACAGTTGTTGTAGATACTCATGACTAGTGACACCTCGATGTCGAGCTTTCTTTTCTGTACTCTGTTTGATTGAACTCCTTTATGAAGATTTTATATTAAATAGCTTTGGAATTATCTTTTAAATGTGAATATCAATTGTTTTGGTAATGTGTCATCTTGTCTAGTACCATGTTAAGCGCCATCACGACATGGTTAGTTTTTATGTCTCGACAAGTTGGTATCAAATCCTAGGTTACATAGGTCTCACGAGTCATGAGTAGGTTTAGTAGAGTCTTGCATATTGGTATGGATATATCTGTAATTATCTTCGAAAGGATGCGGAACCTTTAGGAAAATTTTACATTCTTGAACTTTTGTCGTGCAAAGATGTTGATTTTGGTAGCTAAACTTGTGTTATTCTATTCTCTCACGAATGGTGAGGACACGTGCTACCGGTCAGGACGAACGACCACAGTACCACCAGTTGGGGCCACGATAGGCAGAGGTTACGGTAGAGGTCGTGGTAGGGGTAGGGGTGTAGCTCGCACAACAGGTAGGGAATCACTTGCAGATCCACCCGTTGCCCCAGTTCAGGAACATGTCACAGTTGTTGATGCACCAGCAGGACCAGCTCAGCCACCGGTTGTGCCTATTGTTACCCCAGGTCTTCAGGAGCCCTTAGCTCAAATTCTGACTGTATGCACTGCTCTTGATTAGGCGGTCTCCATTTCTACTATGGTAGCCACTTCTCAGGCTGGGGGAAGCACTCAGACTCCTGCCGCCCGCAAACCAAGCAGGTTGTTTAGGGACTTCAGACACCGGGGGCACCACCAGCCCAGCCAGTTGCACCTGCTCAAGACTATATGGTTCCAGTTATGCTTGATGATGACAAGCATAGATTTGAAAGGTTTGGTAGACTTTAGCCTTCAACTTTTAGCGTTGCAGTGGCCGAGGATGCCCAGGGTTTCTTGGATAAGTGTTAGAGGATTCTCTGTATAGTTGGTATTCAAGAGACCAATGGGGTCTCAATAACCACTTTTCAGTTCTCTAGAGTTGCCTTCACTTGGTGGGAGACTTATGAGAGGTGTAGGCTTGTTGGTGCAGTGCCCCTTTCCTCGCAGCAGTTCTTCGTTCTCTTTCCGGAGAAGTATGTGCCGCAGTCCTGCAGAGAGGAACTGCACAGGTAGTTTGAGTAGTTGTATCAGGTTGATATGACTGTGACGCAGTACGAGGTGAGATTTTCTAATTTTCCCGACATATTATTTGGTTGGTTCCCACAAACAGGGAGATGATCAGGAGGTTCGTTGATGGCCTCACATATCAGTTGCAGATTCCTATGACTAGAGATATGATCTTTGGAGCTTCTTTTGATGAGGTTGTTGACATTGCACGGGACATAGAGTCGATTTTCCCCCAAGAGCGAGTGGAGAGGGAGGCTAAGAGGCCTCGTGGATTCGGTAGTTTTGGTGGTGCCCCTCATAGGGGTCAGTTCCAGCACGGCAGAGGCCGTCCATTCAAACATGCTTAATCAGCTCTCCCAATTCAGCGTGATGCATCACCGGGACATGGTTCTCATAGTTCTCATCAGGGCCATTTTTCACTTAGTGCCCTCCCAACCCAGAATTTTCCCCATGCTCCATCAGCTTTGGGCTCTTCCATGCTAGGTTCTTCTACCAGTTATCACGGTGCTAGGGGTTCCCTTTAAACCCCATCACCAGCACTAGGGGGTTGTTTTGAGTGTGGGGAGTTAGGGCATATGTGGAGGCAGTGTCCTCGTCGTCATTGGGGGCCTGCCTCAGCAGAAGAGTCAGCTATCAACTTCAGCACCAGTTAGTTCACCACCCACCCCGTCAGTTAGGGGTGGAGGTTAGTCCGCTAGGGGTCGCCCTAGAGGGGGAGGTCGATCAGGTGGTGGTCACGCCCGTTTCTATGCATTCCTAACCAGACCAGATGTTATTTATTTAGAGGTAGTGATTACATGTATTGTCTCGGTTTGTCACAGAAATTCCTTCGTATTATTTGACCTTGGTTCAACGTATTCATATGTTTCCTCATGTTTTGCTCATTTTCTGGATGCACCCCGTGAGTCCTTAGTTTCATCTATTCATCTATCTACTCCTGCGGGCAATACTATTATTGTCGATCGTGTATATCGCTCATGTGTAGTGACTATTGGGGGTCTGGAGACCTGAGTAGACCTTTTGTTGCTCAGTATGGTCGACTTGGATGTGATATTGGATATGGACTAGTTGTCTCCTTGTGATGTTGTTATAGATTGTCATGCAAAGTAGAGTGATTTCATATTTGAAGGCCCAACAGATGGTTGGCAAGGGTTGTCTTTTTTAGTTGGCCTTTGTGAGGGATGTCAGTACTGAGACCCATATTATTAATTTTGTTCTAGTGGTACGAGATTTTCCGGATATGTTTCCTGCAGACCTGTCGGGCATGTCGCCCAACAGGAATTTTGACTTGGTGTCGGGTATTCGGCCTATTTCTATTCCTTTATATCGTATGGTATCGGCTGAGTTGAAAGAGTTAAAAGAGCAGCTTCAGGAAATCCCTGAGAAAGGGGTTTATTAGGCCTAGTGTTTCACATTGGGGTGCACCGATTCTATTTGTGAAAAATAAGGATGACACTATGAGGATGTGCATTGATTACAGGCAGTAGAACAAAGTCACAATCAAGAACATGTATCCTTTGCTGCGCATTGATGATTTATTTGACTAGCTTCAGAGAGCGAGGGTGTTCTCCAAGATTGATCTCAGGTCAAGGTATCACCAATTGAAGATTAGGGACTCAGACATTCTTAAGACAAATTTCGGGACCCGATACTATCATTATGAGTTCCTTGTGATGTCCTTTGGGCTGACCAATGCCCCTGCAGAATTCATATATTTGGTGAACACTGTGTTCTAGCCCTATCTCGACTCGTTTGTTATTCTATTCATTGATGATATACTAGTGTACTCTTGTATCCAGAGGAGCATGCCTAGCATTTGCGGATTGTGTTACAGCGGTTAATAGAGGGGATCATTTATGCTAAGTTATCCAAGTGTGAGTTCTGGCTCGGTTCAGTGGCATTCTTGGGGCATGTGATGTCAAGTGAGGGTATTCAGGTTTATCCGAATAAGATAGAGGCAGTCAAGAGTTGGCCCAGACTATCCTCGGCTAGAGATTCATAAATTTCTTGGTTTGGCATGTTATTATCGTCGGTTCATGCATGGTATCTCTTCTATTGCATCGCCCTTGATAAAATTCACCCAAAAGGGTGATCCTTTCAAGTGGTCGGATGAGTGTGAGCCGATCTTTAAGAAGCTCAAGACTACCTTGACTACAACTCCAGAGTTAGTTTTGCCATCAACTTTTGGTTCATATCCATTATATTATGATACTTCTCAGATCAGTATTGGTTGTGTTTTGATGAAGGAGGATAGAGTGATTGCTTATACTTCTCGTCAGTTGAGGCCCCATGAAAAGAACTACCCTGTTCATGATTTGAAGTTGGCTGCCATTGTTCACGCATTGAAAATTTGGAGGCACTATCTCTATGGTGTGTCTTTTGAGGTGTTTACTGATCATTATAGCCTCCGGCACTTGTTCAAACAGATGAATCTCAATTTAAGGCAGCGAAGATGGTTGGAGCTGCTTAAAGACTATGATATTATTATTCTGTATCATCCGAGGAAGGCCAATGTGGTGGCCGATGCCTTGAGTAGGAAGGCAGTGAGTATGGGCAGTCTTGCATTCATTCCTGTTGGTGAGAGACCTCTTGCAGTTGATGTTCAAGCTTTGGCCAACCATCTAGTGAGATTGGATATTTCGGAGCCCAATCGGATTTTAACTTGTGTGGTTTCTCGATCTTCCTTGTTTGATCGTATCAGAGAGCGCCGGTACGATGATCCTCATTTGCTTGTCCTCAAGGGCAAGGTTCTACATGATGATGCCAGAGATGTGACTATTCGAGATGATGGAGTATTGATGATACATGGCCGGATATGTGTGCCCAATGTAGATGAGCTTCGAGAGTTGATTCTTGAAGAGGCCCACAACTCGTGATATTCCATCCATCCGGGTGCTGCAAAGATGTATCAAGATTTGTGACAACACTACTAGTGGAGGAGAATGAAGAAAGATACAGTTGGGTTTGTAGCTCAGTGTCAGCAGGTGAAATATGAACATCAGAGACCGGGTGGCTTGATTCAGAAGATAGATATTCCAGAGTGAAAGTGGGAGCAGATCACCATGTGTTTCGTAGTTTGGCTCCCACAGACTTTAAAGAAGTTCGAAGCCATTTAGGTAATTGTGGATCAGCTGACCAAGTTCGTGCACTTCATTCCTGTGTGTACTGCCTATTCTTCAGATCGGTTGGCAAAGATTTATATCACATAGATTGTTCGCCTTCATGGAGTACCAGTTTCCAGCATCTCACATAGGGGCACATAGTTTACATCGCAGTTTTGGAGAGGCGTGCAGCAAGAGTTAGGCAGTCAGGTGGAATTGAGAATAACATTTCATCCTCACACAGACGGGCAGTCCGAGCGTACTATTCAGATCTTGGACGACATATTACATACGTGTGTTATTGATTTTAGTAGTTCATGGGACTAGTTTCTACCGCTCACCGAGTTTTCTTACAACAACGGTCATCAGTCGAGTATTTAGATAGATCAATATAAGGTTTGTATGGGAGGCGGTGTAGATCTTCAGTGGGATGGTTTTAGCTGGGCGAGGCTAGGGGTACTGTAGACATGTGATTTTTGACCCTCCTAAAGATTATTCATATTTTAACACGTAAATATTTAGTTTAGGCCTAATATAGTTATTTCAACTAATTTTAACTTTTTTAACTTTATTTCTTCACAAAAAAATGAAAATTACCAAAATATTTTAGTTTACGCATCTTTCATAAATTTAAATAAAAAATATACCAAAATAGTAGCTTATTTTTATTTTTATATGTAATCTTAAAAATACAAAAATAGTTTCATGTTTTAATATAGTTTAGTTCAATTAATTAAAATTAATATTATATTTTATATTATAATTGTATGTAATTTTAGAAGGAGGAATTAATTTTGGGTTGGTTTATCCTGTCTTTATGAATCTTGTAGTCCATTTTTTTTAGTCTTTGGCCCAATTTCCTAGCCTATAATTCTTAGGCCCATACCCTAACCCAATCCTTATCCCTATACTAAGGGTGTCTAACGGGTGGGCCGGGCCAGGCCTGGATTCTTTTACCCGTACGGGTCCGGTTCCGGGCCGGTTACGGGTTAGGTTTTAACGGGTTTAACGGGTTCGGGTTAATCCGGATAAAAATTGAACCATAAGGGTTAGGGGTTGAGGGGGCCGGGTCGGGCCGGGTTTAGTGTATTTTTAATTTATTTATTTTTTGGAATTTTATATAACTATTGTAAGTTATATTAATACTTTGTATTAATTTAAAGAATACAAGGAAGTTGGGAAAAAATTGCACTTATAAATTGCAAGTACTACATTTATTTCAAAATTCAAAATTAAAGTTTGCATTTAAAAAGTAAATTAACAAAAAAATAGTAAAACTAATTTTTCATCCATAATAAATTAATAATACTTTAAATTAATCTAACAAA
>MU729641.1:0-17180 GCA_026770625.1 Nicotiana glauca
AAGGTGTGCTACACTTTCTACTACTGTTTTTTGTCTTATCGAAGTACCAAATAGTTCTGCCTAGCTGTGATTTGTATTTTTATTTTATTTAGGCCTTTGTGTGCTTTGGGCCTTGAATTCAGGCCAGTGACGAACAGAACACAGCTGTGCGCAGGGGCTTATTCTAGCCCAGTTTATATACATTGGTTCATTCAAATAGGCAACGAAGTTATTGCTACTGGATCTGGGCCTTTCTGCCTGAGTCAGGCCTGTGAATCCAGAACAGGCACAAATGTTATCACTAATCTAGTAATNGTTATCATTATAAACGGAATTTGACTATTATTATCAATTAAAATTCTAACATGTTCAAATGCAGAATTGAATTATTGAAATGTTAATACATGATATGAATTAAAGTATATGAAAACGTTCATTTTTACTTGTCAATACTACTTGTATAACATAGAGTAAAACAGAATAGAAATTTATACTTCATTTTATTTGACGGCTTAAAGTGTTCTGATTTCACCAAATACATCACTGACTCGGATCCTTTTAAGGTACTATTATCACTAATATCTAGTAATGATGGCAGATATTTTAAAAGCTCAGTATCAGTCCGAGTTCATAGTGTTCAGTTATACATTTATACTAACCTTAATGAGTTTACTACTAATCTACTTCACATGTAATTATCTATACGTTGATTAACTAAACTACTTTAAAATTTAATAGTCCGAATCCAACAGTCCAATTATACATTTGATTCATACCTAATGAATACAGATAAATCTAACTAGTTCTACATCGATAAAGATAAACAGAATCAATAAACTAATAGAATCAGTCGAACACTTCATATCTTCAAACTTTGTGATTACATCCTTGAGTATTAGAAGTGTACCTGGAAGTAGTAGATCAATGAGATAACTAGGAAGAAATAAGGATCAATAACCACAGCAACACACAGCAAATTGTCAACACAGCTTCAACAACCAAATCCAGACCAAGTAAAGCACGGATCAACAGACAAAATGCCAAAATGCAGGAGAATTTCCACTTGAAATCGAGCCGGAATCAATAGAACAGTAATATTATAGGATTTAGAGAATTTTTCTAAGGATGAAACTATAAAATTCGAAATTGTAGAGATTAGAAGGATTTTCAGAATATTAGACCTTCCAAACTTATTAAAAGTGGCCTAATGGGGCCTATTTATAGAACAAAAATTGGAGGGAATTTTTAATTAAATATTCTAAGTTTCTACCCCTCCTCTTATGATTCATTTTCAGAGAACTACACTAATTTTATTTGAAAATACGCTAGAACCCCTTCTAGAAGGTTCTAGTGGCATCTATCCTATTCCATAACCTTTAATTATCTAAACTACTCTCACTTGCTTTCAATTGTCACCCAATTTCCCTTTTGTTATGCCCAGACTACCCTTTATCCTTTACCTAATTACCCATGAACCACACTGGATTCCCAATTATACCCTTACTCGCTTAGGTTTATTACAGCACACCCATTAACCTTCCCAAAATTAACCCTGCCTTTTATCTTTATTTACCTTTTAACCCTAGTATTAATTAGACAACCAGAACTAAAGTCAAAAAATCCTAATTAATTCACAAAATTACCAAATAATCGTCAATTTCACAGATAAAATCAAATCAGAATCTAAGTAATCAGTTAATGAGATTCAAGAGAGCATTTAAACAAATGTAGAATCTAATTAACAGAAAACCTAGTTACTAATTAGTTTAAACAAATGAAACCCTAAACTCTAAGTGTGAAAATTATGAACAACAAAACATACGATTTTGACCAAGAACTTATTCAGAGAAGAGAAATTATAGCCATGCAATTCACAAATAAGAAGGCTTAAAAAGCAAAGGGTTCAGAATACTTAGCTTTCCTTCTTTTATTTCCCTTTTCTTTCTTTCTTTCTTCTGTTTTCCTTTTCTTCATTTTCCTTGATTGTCCAGAACCTTAGAAGTTCTGGATATCGTTTTCTTGGACTTTTTTTTTTGCTCTCAGGCAGACTTATCGAGTCTCTTTTTGTAGAAGACTCTTAAGACGTGAAGCTATGTATCCTGGGGATGTACAGGGTGATTTTGGGACAAAGGTATTCGCCGGAGTAGGGTTCTGGCGATACTTTTTGACAGATTCAACAATTTCTGGGCTTATTCGAAGGAAACCACTTAGATGGAGTGAAAGAGGAGGCTAAGGAGACTATGTGGTGTTAAGGATGAGTTCTGGTTCAAAGGTGGTGTTAGCCGGAGTGGGGTTCCGGCGACACTTTCTAAATTATTCGACGGTTTCTAAGGGTTTTCAGGGAAAACTAATTGGACAGCGTGAAAGAGGAGATGGAGGAGGCTACGTGGTGTTAAGGATGGCTTCAACAGTGCTGGTAGCATTCCCCGCCGGTAGGTTTCCGGCGGGTGATGGAGAGGAACCTAGGGCGGCTAGGGTTTCAAATTGGGGACGAAGGGTGTGAAATGAGAGTGTGTATGTAATGTTTGTATATTTAAAAGCTATTGAGGGTCTGAGACCATTGGATCAAGTGAACCAACGGCTCAGATTCAATCACCCCATATACGTCGTCGTTCCTTTTAAGTGGTCATTTAATTGTGGCCATTGGATTAATTATATCGACGGCTTAGATTGATTCTAAAAAACGACGTCGTTTCGTTTAAATGATAGCCATCACTCCTGACCGTTTGATCAAAGCTTTCAACGGTCCATATCTAATTACACCTGAACGGTGTCGTTTTGGCATAGCCTGGGCAGACCGGATTTGGTCTCTTTTGGGCCTAGGCATTGTTATACATTTTGGGCTACTATTTTTCCTATTTTTGTATTTAGCCCAATATTTTTTATATTGTATTATTTTATTTTTTTGGCATTATACTTTTCTTTGTATTTTTGTATTTATTTCCTTTCTATATTTTTTGTATTTTACTCTTGTATTTTATTTTCTTTTCTATTGTTCCCTGTATTTTCTTTTTCCTCTGATTAAGAAAAAAGTAATTAATTTCTATTTTTTTAGTATTTTCTAATTTAAAATAAATAGATGTGTATTTTGATTTTCTTTGTTTTGTTCCCAAAAATCATAAAATTTTGGTATTTCTATCTATTTTATGAATTATTATTATGCACACAATTCTCAAAAAATTGCCACAAAAAATTCAAAAATTATTTTGCATATATTTGGGAATAATTTGCTTAGGGCAAAAATCACGTGCTCACAAGAATCAACTAACTAAATTTCAAGAAAAAAAATTAGAAAATGCACCTGAAAATTGTCGGTAAATGGGGCACGAAATTAAAGTGATAAAACTTAGCAGCTGGCAATTTACAAGATAAGAAGATGATGAAACTATACACTGGAAAATCATATAAATATCATTCTTCTTTCATTTATTTTTAATTGAATCAGAAAAATAAACTATATCGTTCAGCAGAACTGGAAACAAATAAAAAGTACACTAGGAAGATAACTTACTGGGTTGAAGACGCTTTCAAATTGGAGCTGAAGTTAGGGAGAGTTATGGAAGAAGATGAAGAAGAAAGCAGAGGCGTTGACAGAGAAAAGAAAGAGAGGTTTTTAGGTTTTCTAGTGGGGGGGGTAATAATTAATATTATAAGGGATAAGAAAGTAATATCCTTGATCAAACCAAAATGTCTTTTAAGCCAATTTTAAAAAAAGTTGGGTTTACCCAACTTGTTAATTTTGACTTTTTTAAAGCAGATTTTAACTTTTTTTTTTAAGCCCTTTTTTAATTGCCAAATACTTCCAGAAGTTAAAAAGTGCTTAAAAGCTGGTTTGAACAGCTTTTAAGCCAGTCCAAACAGGCTCTAAACGGCTTCAAATATTAAAATTTCCTTATTATCTCAGATACAATTTGACTTCTTAGTTTTGTTTTGGAAGGGAATTCTTTCTTCTCTGTACTTTATTTTTACTTATCATAATATATATATATATATATATATATATATATATAAAGTGAGAGAGAAAATTAAAAGTTTAATTGAATTTTTGTCTGCAATGGAGAACTTCTTGGTTGTTGAGAACTTCTTAGTTGTTGATAGGGATTAATGATGATAAAACAAAAAAAAAGAATAATTAATTGTGTTACGGCGGGGAATATACAAAGGATGAAAGTGATCAAAGTGTACTATCATTCATTAATTGTATGCTCTTGAGAATAAATTTTGTTGAAACTCACTTTTGTTATTACATAAAATTTAATATCACTCCTACAGATAAAATACTAGAATACGAATTATATTTTAATGGTCAATCTTAAGGATGGCTTTAAAAGTTTCACTGCCTGAGTTATCTCAAGGCCATGAGTTTACAAACTATTTTTTTAAAATCTGTTTTAGGCTATTTCTTTGATTAGTAAAGACTGATTTCTTATAATAATTCTAACAATTACTACTATTTACTCATATTTTTATTCTCTTTTAATAATAGCGCGAATAAATTTACTAGTTACAACTAATTAACTGTCATTGCTTGGCTCATTACTTTAGCTCTAATTAAATAAGTAGAAATAATAGATTTTAAATATAGTAAATCAACTGGAATATGGTAGAATTTTAATGTCGAACTCATAAAGTTCAAATCTAGGATGCGCCTTTAATTGGAAACACTATAATGGAGGAAACAACAAATTCTAAATCGGCTATATATGAAACCTCTATCTATTTAGACCCATTTCATTCTGTAGCGCATGTAGCCTTAGTTCTACGAGTTCAATCAAACCAGTATTTTTACCTTCTTGGGACTCCATGGATTCAGATCTGCTTTTATTATATGGTCAATACCGATCTACTTTAGTAGATCATATTGATGTAGAAAAAGCTTTTAATTTGGATGAAATAGAAACATCTCTTTTCCATTTCTATTTACCCAGTTCATATCTTTGTTTCGTGTGTTCCTGGGAGGAATTCGATCTCGGAATACCACCTAAATAACTACGGAATACAGAATATAGATTTATACGTGAAAAATAGCGAAATTCAATAAATTTTAGGTTCTGAACCCATAATTTTAAAAGCATAGTGAGTTCAGTGCCGAAAATTTTAAAGGTTGAACTCATTAAGTTAAAATATAATCTTGTATCCGATTCTGGCTTCATTCCTATACTCAGTAGTTTATATTTTAAGGCAAACCTTGGTGTGCTATTATTAGGGAAAATGCCTGGTTATCTGCTTTCTTGTTGACATGGCCATCCACGACTCTGGGTGTGCATATATGTGAATTGAGACGCAAATCCGCAACAGCCAAAAGTTATATGCTTTTGAGTGGATGTGTATTCTTGTAGTAGCTGTGTGTCTATCTTGATGAGATGCATATGCCCTCAGCAAAGTTGGCACTTTCGTGTGGATTTTGTATGCTTGTATAACTGACTGTGTATGATGTGTATTTATATTTTGCTAAAGTGATCCTTGAAATGGCATTGTTGTGGCTGCATGTAGATATGGAACTCTTTGCATCCGTGAGAATCCTGGTTGCCTCTTTATTGCGACCAACCGTGATGCATCGGGACATTAAACTGATCTTCAAGAGTGGCCTGGTGAATTTCATTTTAGTGTCCATCAATAAAGATTGATTTCAATTTGAGTGTTCTTATAAAAGCTTGCTACTTTTTTACAGATCTTTTTTGCTTGTGACTGTAGGGTGTGGGATGTATGGTTGCTGCAGTATGCGGAGCAACCCAAAAAGAGCCTATCGTAGTTGGGAAGCCATCGACCTTTCTGATGGACTTTCTATTGCAGAAGTAAGTTTTATGCAGCCTAGTAAATTAACCTATTTGAGAAAGCTAGTTATGAATAAATGCCGTGTGGGTGGTGTCACAGATTGTCGTCGAACGATGAGTTTGGAAGAGCTCTAGCATTGAGTAGCTGTCATGGGAGTTTGAGAGTTGAAAAATTATTTGCATTCTAAATTGGTTCCATTTATCATTCAACTGGTATAACATCACTACATCCAGCATGTGTATGGTGGGCGACAGATTGGACACTGATATTCTATTTGGACAGAACGCCGGGTGTAGAACTCTCCTTGTTTTTTCAGGTATATGAACTCTTTCAATTTCCTCAAATTTGTTCAGGAAAAGGCCCAAAATTCACCCCTTTACTATATGAAATTGTTTAACTTTGCCCTTCATACATTTTCTGTCAATTCATATTTCATACCCTTACCGTTAGCAAATCATCTCTTATTAGCCCTTGTCGTTAACGTAGCTCCAACATGAAATGAGTAGATTCTATGTGTCCAAATTCTTCGAGAAAAAAGTCCAAATTTACCTGTCAATTTTTTACTATGGTTTAAAATTACTCTTAGCTTTGAGCTCCATTAGGGGTTAGGGGCAAAAACGAGATTTTTTCCTAGTGGCAAGATTAACTAGACCAGAAATATAACGGAGGCAAAGTTGCTTAATTTCGGATAAAACGGGCAATTTTGACCTTTTTACCTATTTGTTTTAAAATAGTTGGTTCAACTTTCAGTAATAGCTTTGTTAAAAAATTACTGTCTGCTTTGATTTGCAGGTGTAGTTAATGTCAGGTTTTCAAGATTTATCCAAGGAACTCCAAGTCAAACCAGAATACTATACTAATTCTGTATCTGACATTCTCAAATATGTGTAGACTGATATTCTAAAGTGGTGAGTTGCATTCTTTGCGAGCAGCAAAAGCTGCCTGCCTATTGTTGAAACAGAGGAAACCAACAAATTAAAGGGTAACGAATTGTGTATAAGTTGACTACTTTAGTCTGATTTTTCTTGGACTTTGTTTAATTTGGTTGAAAAAAAATAAGTGTTCAGGAGAATCGGGCAGCATTAGCCAAAGCTGTAATCAAACTCCTAATAAGGAAGATGAGAGTCAAGTATAGAAGAAGTCTACTGACAAGGCAATAAAGAGTTTGTTGTTGTTATTGTTGTATTTCATTACCTAGAATTAGTCCTGATGAAGAAATGGTCAGATGAAAAATAATTTGACTGATTTGGTTATTCTAGAGGATTAACCAAAATAACTGTCTTCCCAACCCTTTAAACTAATAAATTTAGCTGGCGAATATATCACATATGTATAATAATCCATGTTTGATATAGTTGTAACCTTGTATAATCAGTGTATACTTATATAAGAAAAAATAAACAATGAATCCGGCCGGTTCAAGGCCGCTGATGCTGAACCTTCAATCCAAGAAGATTTTCTAGGAGAAATATTTTCATGATAAATAGAAGTGTGCTCGAAACTTCAGATGACTTTTCCTCCGGTCCAATTTAATTAATTTTTTAGCTTTTTTTATGGTCTATAATATTTGATTTTTTTTAATATCAAGAAGGAATTAATTTCTTTTTTCCAAAATTGTCCTTGGAGTAAATAGCATAACAATATTTGTTGTATTATTGATGAACAAATTAAGGCTCATATGATCAATTTTATTGTAAATTAATGTTAAAAAATAGATTCCTATCATATGTGAAAACAACCAAAAATCAATTAAAGTGGACCAAACGGGTAGTATAACTAATTGAAATGTTTGCTCTAAATCCTCCTTCAGTGTTACCTTCCTGCCAGAGCAGAATTAAGCAAAAATTTTAATAAAACAAATCTGGTTAAGCCATATACAATATTATATTCTTTTCATCTTTTCGATTGATTGATTAGCCAGTGTTGAATTTTCAAAACTATAACGTGCAATAGAAGTGTCGATTTTATATTATAGTTACTTGTATCACTCCTATACGTCAAAAGACCATACCCTCATTCTAACTTTTGGAGTGTATTTTTCTTCTAACCACGCACTTGTCGAACATAACTGTATTGGCTAAAATTTGACTACTGGTCCACGACAGCAACGATCCCGTCCTAATCACCTCACGAAAATAGTTGACAAACTCGACTTCGAGTTATTATTATTTCTAATACAAGCAACAAGGCCACGGCCCTTCCACGACGGAGGAACGCCTCCTCGACCTAGCTACGACGAATCATGATAAGCACATGGAGTTTTCGATTATAAATACAAGGTAAAAGAGCTGAAAGGGGGCGCGCGGCTGAGCCTTCTTCTCCACTACTCTGACAACCCAAAAAAGGGATTGGAGAACTCTATGAAGAAAACCTTGAGCCTACGCCAAGGAATTGGGCCCTTTTTCACCCACTCACGAAGAGAGCAATATGATTGTAATTCCCTGATCCTCTTCAAGGAGAGGCAGGGATAAATTTCTATGATCAATAAAACTCTTAAAAGACGATTTCTGTACAATATTTTTGCGTTTTGTTCGCATCTTCTGATCCACTATTAATTATATTTGGCTATGATTTACCCTCAATCTCTTTCGATTGATTTGCTCGAAAAGTATTCGATAACTTTTGAGTCAAACAATTTGGCGCCGTCTGTGGAGATTTCCTAGTGAAGGTACATAGTTTCTCCCTGGATCGAAGCCAAAGAAACACCAAAAAAAAAAACAACAAACCAACTCAAATTAGAGTCAATGGCAGCTCATCGAGCAAGGAAGAATCGAATGCGTCAACAGGAGCCAAAACCCTTTTCCCCACCAATCTCGAGTAGCCCGAACAAGGAGAGCCCCCTAATCGCCGGGCAGAAATATGGAGTATTCCCCGCCTCACCCATCGTATTGAATCGGGCCGAAAGCCGATGTAGAGATATTTCGAATTAGGGATCAAAAATCGCCTCAAAGCAACTTGAAAGCCACGGTCAAACAAACAATTATAACACGTACAACACAAGACCGCAAATCAAAGTTGACAGTTCGACCTCATTCGAACTGGGACTAAGGCTAAGTGCCTTCTCCATCAAAGTTGACAGTTCGACCTCGCTCGAACCAAGTCTAAGGCTAAGCGCCTTCTCTATCAAAGTTGACAGTTCTACCTCGTTCGAATTGGGAATAAGGCTAAGCGCCTTCTCCATCAAAGTTGACAGTTCGACCTCGCTCGAACCAAGTCTAAGGCTAAGCGCCTTCTCCATCAAAGTTGACAGTTCGACCTCGTTCGAACTGGGACTAAGGCGAAGCGCCTTCTCCATCAAAGTTGACAGTTCGACCTCGTTCGAACTGGGACTAAGGCGAAGCGCCTTCTCCGTAAAAGTTGATAGTTCGACCTTGCTCGAACAAAGTCTAAGGCTAAGCGCCTTCTCCATAAAAGTTGACAGTTCGACCTCGCTCGAACAAAGTCTAAGGCTAAGCGCCTTCTCTATCAAAGTTGACAGTTCGAACTCGTTCGAACTGGGACTAAGGCTAAGCGCTTTCTCCATCAAAATCGACAGTTCGACCTCGCTCGAACCAAGGGTAAGGCTAAGCGCCTTCTCCATCAAAGTTAATAGTTCGACCTCGCTTGAACCAAGTCAAAGGCTAAGCGCCTTCGCCATCAAAGTTGACAGTTTGAACTTTCTCGAACGAAGTCAAAGGCTAAGCATCTTTACCATCAAAGTCGAAAATTCGACCTCGCTCGAACCAGGTCAAAGGCCAAGTGCCTTTGTTTTTAGTTCGACATTCGATCACGCTCATAAATAAATAGAATCAAAATGTAAGACAAGTGGTGAAAGAGTTCTTTTGTACAGTCAGAAATGCGGGCTATTGCCGCTTACAGCTAGTCTAGACCAATAGTAAAAAAAATGAAGAAAGCGACAACAAAGATCAAACAAGTGCCGACGGGCATATGAAATAAAAAAAAAAAGAGAACAAACACAACAAACAACAATGAAGCATCGTCTTTCCCTCACTCGGCGTCGTTACCATTGTTGTTGTCTTCATCCCCATAAGGCCCATCTTCGCCGCCGCTCGCACCACCATCAGCTTCGGGCATTGCCACATCATAACCACAGTTGGTGCGAGCTTCACGAGCCTTCTGGCACGTCTCCTCGAAAGCCGCCTCAGTCACGGTGCCTGTTTCCTACAAGTTCTTGAAGATGTCACGCTGAGCTTTAGCATAGACCCAGAGCTCATGAACCTGAGTTCGGTCCCTCAACTGCCGATTCTCCTCCTCCAGGGTCGCCACCCAGTCCGACAAAACTTGGGCCTCCTGATCGAAGACATTAATCTGCTCCTCGAGCCTCTCCTACCTGAGAGCCGCAGTGGTCCTCTCTAATTCTCGCTCAGACTCGTGCACTCGAATTGCCTCCTCCAACGTTGTTGCCTTCATGGAAGCATCCCTCTCTATGCGCTTTAAATCAGCAACTTCGCCCTCCAGCGCAGCTAGTTTACCGCTCCATTCAGCGGTCATCTTCGCCGCTCTGGTTCGGCTCTGCTCCATCTCCGACTACATCTCCCTCAATCTGCACTGCAGGTAGGGGTGTTCAAACCAAACCGGAAAACCGTACCAAACCGAAAAACCAAACCAAACCGATTAAAAAACCCGACTAGGTTTGGTTTGACTTGGTTTAGTATTGAGTAAAAAAACTCGAACCAAACTGACATATAAATATATAAATTTTATTTATATTTTTAAGACTTTGTAGTGATTTTTCTTTAGAAAATGTAGAAATATTTGGGATCCTCTCATGTATTAACCTTGAAAGCGTAAATTAACGAAAAATTATTGTTAGACGACTAAGAAAATAACTATCATGTGTTACTAAAAAATTTCTCCCATTAGAATATTTTAATAGATCATATTTTTGTCAATTTTTTCCATATTTAGTAAACATATATTCACTTATCAAAGTTTTATCTATAATTTTAATAACGTAAGATTAAAATAATATTCATATAACAAAAAAACCCGAAAACCCAAAAAACCGGACAAAACTGAACCAATCTAAACCGATATAATTGGTTTGGTTTGGTTTTGATAAAAATCGAACCAACCCGGTCCCTGTATACCCCTAACTGCAAGTGCTCACATTTCCGCAGCAACCCCTTTCCGACCTCAAGCTCCTCGTCCTTTAAGCAGATTTGCTCTTCAAGCTCACGTTTGCTGCTGAGCGCCTGCATCAGCTCTTGGTCCCGCTTCTCCCACTCCTCACCCAAAGCCCGATTGCGAGGATCGGTCATCAACCGCTCGCGCAACTCACGATATCTGTCGCGATGGCGGCGATATTTTTCCAGCATCTGCAGGAAGATCCTCGAGTGGATGTCAGCCCTGCGAAGGCTCTCCACCTCCAACAAGTAAGTCTGCAAAGCAAAAGAGCAGTTAAACCAAAGCTCACGCTAAGACAGGAGAGAAACAAACTAAAGTCAAGGCAGCATACCCGTAGGCCCATCACAGCCACTTCGTTCATCACTTCAACATCCGAAACGCTCCTCAGGGATTCATTCTCGGCCTCCGAACACAGTAAATCAAATTGTAACACCAAGCTACTGCCTTAAGTCAACAGGTTTAAATCAGAAGAAATCTCGATATAACGGGCCAACCCCTCTGCACGAATCACCGAGGGGGTAATGCCCTCCTCAAACATTCGGATATCATCAGGGTCCAAGTCAGACTCAGACTCATATCCGCCAATGCCCTCCTCAACACGTTCTTTCCCCTATTCGCTGTCGATGGTATGGCGTGATCTGCCGAGGGCGACGAAGGCACACTCGAGGTTACGGCAGCGTCATCAAGGACTCGATCCTCTGCCTCAACAGCGGGAACTTTTGACTGGGTCACTATAACAGCGGAATTTTCCTAGCTTGAACTAGTGGGGGTAGCTCTGACCAATTGCACCCCCTCGACGGCAGAAGCCGCAACAACACCTCCCAATGGATCTGCCGGGGGAGAATCCAAATAGATCACTGTCAGAGGAGCTGCCAAGAATGCTACCCTCTGTCTCTTCAACGGCTTTTTCCTCCCCATTCGACGGCGAGTCAGTCTGATGACGGACAGCCCCAGATGGCTCCTCGTCCTGATACATAATCCGAGTCGGAGAGGATACAACCGATGATTCTATCGACATTGCCCTCGATGAAGGATGAGGTGCAAGCGCTGCACTAAGTCGAGCGGATACAACCGGCCGATGGAAATCTAATTGGGGAGCTTTGACTCGACGAACTCTCCCTGGCCATGAAAAACAAACATTCGATAGGTAAGATTGAAACAAGAATGGAAAGGAAATAGGGCCGTTGTCTCACATGTCAGGGGCCTACGTCCATGTTTCTCCCAAAACATCGACCATGTGCGAATTCCCACAATATGGGCACGGCCTCGACCCATTCTTAGATCCTCTCTAAAGGAGGCGGGGGTAGCTTCTCGACTGCAGAGCATTGAGATAGATCAATGACTACAAACCTAAGGCGTAGAGAAGATCAAAACAGAGCATTCTACTAGTCAAGGGCGAGGACTTACGTGCAAAGTTCCATACTTTTGGGAATCCGGTCGGGTCGATCACAAGATGTTTGATACGAACATAGAAAAAATTGTCGAAGAAGCGATGATTGGTCCTGTCGTCCATCTTGACCACCAAACCTCTCGACCCTCGGGGACGCGCATGGATCATAGTGCCGCGAATCTTCTGAGGAGCAAAGAGACTAAGCACGTGCCTCAGAGTGACCTCCCTACCGGCCAGCTCCGCATATTTGATGAACATAAGGAATATCTTGTATAGATAATGGGAGAGTTGGGTAAGGCACACCTCGTAGCAGCGGCAGAAGTCGACCACCAACATGGGAAGTGGGAGCGTGTACCCCATGAGGAAGGGATAAGCATAGAACGAACAAAATCCATGACAATCAATCTGGACCCCGTCTTCCCTCTTCGGAGGCACGATCTCAACGCAACTGGGATGCCCCACCACTCCCTTAATTCCGTTATCCCAACTTCTCCCATTAGAGGAGGAATGTTCACCTGCTCTGCGCCACCATCGGCTTTAAAGTCTGCTACTGCCTTCCCCGAACGGGATAGAATTTCTTCCACTAAAGGAACTTCTTCGCATTCCATTAGTTCTAAGTCTCCGGCTGCCGGAGCGGGATCCTCAACCATCTGAGAGGTAACTAGAATATTATCGCGAGAAGAGTTTCCTGCCATTCTAGAATAAATCGAAAAAGGAGGAAGGGGCTTTGTGGGAAAGGTAAGGGAATCAAAATTCACTGAGTATGAGGAGGTAAAGATGATCTCTAGATAATAGAGAGGGAGATAGTCCGAATATACTCTCGAAGATGAATGATGGAAATTGGAAAAGGAATGGTAAATCTCTCTAATTTAAAGAGGGCATATTCTCTATGACACAAAAACCAATGGTCGCCACTGAAAACTGATCAGGGACGTGAAGGTTCCGCATGAATTATAATGGCTAGCCGTGCGAAGCGACGCTTCTCTTACCAACCGTCGTCCCAATTCCGAAATTGTCATAATGGCGCAGGAGTATTAGAAGGGCACTCCAGGGTAGCTTCAAAGCTCGTAACGCGATTAAAGGAACGAAATGCATATCTGACCCTTCCCGATCGTGCCATGTACATGATCCGTCCACCGAGGTCGTTAGGACACAACCTCGGCGAACGGAAGGACTAACTGTATCTGCCAAAATCTGACAACAAGTCCACGTGTCAAATTACTCGAACAAATAAAGGATTATAGCTCATCTACAGTTGAGCTCTAATGGCGGTTGAGAGAAGCCATGGAAGAAGAATCTTCTAGAATATCTCTAGAGCAATATCGAGAGAAAGATATTTTTCATTTTATTGCAAAATACAGAGGAAGAATATTAAAAGTAAAAGTTCTACAGTATCTACCTATATTTATACTGTATATCAATGTACTATACTAAGCTACATTAAGCTATACAATACAGCTGTGCATATTTTCATAAATACACGTGTTCTAATACCCCCCCCCCCAAGTTGGAAGGGAGGGACTCACAGCCAACTTGCTAAGCAAATTACAATGTTTTACACCTGTAAGTGGCTTGGTAAAGATGTCTGCCAGCTGATTATTTGTGGAGATGTGATGCAAAGTGATGGTCCCTTCATGTAGTTGATCGCATACAAAATGACAATCCACCTCTATGTGTTTGGTGCGTTCATGAAAGACAGGATTTTTGGCTATGTGAAGTGCAGCTTGACTGTCACAAAAAACTGGAATAGGTAATGTAAGAGGGACTGCTAATTCAGAAATTAATCTAAGCAACCAAACCAATTCTCCCACAACTTGTCTAGCAGCTCGATATTCAGCCTCTACTGAAGATAATGATATTGTCTGCTCCTTCTTTGATTTCCAGCTAATTAGTCCATCTCCTAACAATACAATATACCCACTAACTGACCTCCTTGAATCAGGACAAGCTGCCCAATCTGAGTCACAAAATGCTCGAATTCTGAAATCATTGGTATTAGATATGAAGATTCCCAGATTTGGATCTCCTTTGAGATATCTCAAAACATGATAGGCAGCCCTCAAGTGTGGCTCCCTAGGGCTTTGCATAAACTGGCTCAAACACTGTACATTGTATGATATATCAAGTCTGGTGTTGGTTAGATAGTTTAACTTGCCTACTAATTTTCTAAAATGTGAAGCATCAGGCAATAATGGTCCTTCATTGACACTTAGCTTAATTGAAGGATCCAGTGGAGAGCTCAGTGTAAAATACTGCATGCAGTCAAATTCTGATAGTAAATCTAATTTGAACTTTCTCTGTGATATCAACACCCCATTATCCTTATATAGAATTTCCAATCCCAGGAAATAGTGTAACCTTCCTAAGTCCTTTATTCTGAATGTTTCATGTAGTTACTTCTTCAAAGCAGCAATTTCTTTTAGGTCAGTTCCAGTTACTAAAACATCATCCACATAGACAGCTACAAATACCATTGAACTTCCACTTTTCTTGTAGAACAAAGAGTAATCTAGCAAAGAGTGTGAGTATCCTTTAGAGCAAAGAGCTTCAGTTAGCTTCTCATACCATTGCCTACTTGCTTGCTTTAATCCATACAAGGATTTGTTCAATTTGCACACTAGATTTGGTTTATCAACAGCTAGACCCTGAGGTACCTCCATATAAACTTCTCCATGAAGAAAAGCATTATTTACATCTAGTTGAAAAATATCCCAGTTTTTCTTTACTGCCACTGCAATTAAAGTTCTAGCAGTAGTCATTTTAATTACAAGTGAAAAAGTTTCTGTATAATCTACTCCAGCCTCTTGAGTATAACCCTTTACCACTAATCTAGCTTTCAACCTTTTTACACTACCATCTGCCATGTGCTTCACTTTATAAACCCATTTACACCCTATTGTTCTTTTTTCTGGTGGGAGAGGAACTATACTCCAAGTATTATTAGCATTAAGAGCTTCAAATTGTTGTGTCATGGCTGCTTGCCATGCAGGATCTCTAGCAGCATCCTCATATGACTTAGGTTCAATTTCATGAGAAATAATTCTAATCAACTGTTGACTATCAGAACTTAATGCATTAAGAGATATGTGTTGTGTAGTAGGTACAGATGCATTGAAGGAAAGTGAGGGTGTGCTTTGGTTACTATAAGAAGAAGTGTTAGGTTCACTTGTTTTTAGCTTAGGTAAGGAGTAATTATAGTCTTTTAAGTAAGTAGGAGTTTTGACAATTCTTGATGGTCTTCCTAAGTTTTCATCTTGTTCCTGTGCTAGTGAACTGGTAATATCATTTGTCAGGTTATCATAGTTATCAGAAAAGGAAAGATTATCTTCTGTGACTGAGGTTATTTGTGGACTGGTTTGATTTAACTCTGGCACTAAAGAATCAGGTAACACAGTTGGGAGATGTACATTGGAGATTTCAGATGACTCAGGAGGAGGAAACAGTTCTTGTGCTAAATCAGCATTTACTTGAGGAAATGAAGGAAATACTTTATTAGAATTGGAATGCAAGGCAAAGGGAAATACATTTTTATGAAATATAACATCCCTAGAGACATGAATTCTCTTTGTGACTAGATTGAGCACCTTGTAACCTTTTACCCCAAAAGGATACCCCATAAAAATATGAGGTGAGGATATGGATTCAAATTTATCTTTGTGAGTTTTTAAAGTTGTGGGAAAACAAAGGCATCCAAAACTTCTTAGATGAGAGTATTTGGGTTTTGTTTTGTACAATAGTTCTAATGGACATTTATTTTTAAGGGTTGTAGAAGGAAGTCTGTTGATCAAATGAGTTGAGGTAAGAATGCATTCTCCCCAATATTGCATTGGTAGTTTGGATTGATACAACAATGCCCTAGCTGTTTCCAGAAGATATTTATGTTTCCTCTCTACTATGCCATTTTGTTGAGGAGTGTAGGGGCATATTTTCTGATGTATGATTCCCTCAGATTCTAAGAATGAAGTGTTTTCAGTGTTTACAAATTCAAGACCATTGTCTGTTCCGATAACTTTAATGGAGCAGTTAAATTGGTTTTTCACCATGGCATGGAAACCCTTAATACCTTGTAGGGCATTGCTCTTGCAACTAAGCAAATGAGTCCAAGTACATCTGTTGTAGTCATCTACCAAGGAAATGAAGTATTTTTTCTTATCGTGTGTCAGCACATGATAGGGCCCCTACAGATCAATGTGTAGGATTTCAAATATTTTGGATATTTTTGTGGTTCTTTCAGGAAAAGGTAGTCTACTTTGTCTGGCCATTTGACATATTGGACAAATAAAAGGTTGTTTAGGGGAGAACTCAATGGGTATGGATTCAATGTCTCTCATTTTGACAAAAGGCACATGTCTCAACCTATTATGCCACAGAAGATCATTCATACATTTATCACTCATGGATGCATTACATGTAGAATTTGTATTTCCCTTAAATTGCACATAAGAATTGATGATAGCTTTATTATTTTTATGTGAACAGGTATGTGAACTGTTCAGGGTAGGAGAAATAGAATCATGTAAACTAGGTACAGCATGTGAGATAGGATGAGAACCAGTCTTACTAACACTGGTTGCACTAGATGAAGAAGATTGAATGACTACATTACCTTTATTCAATGCACTATGTGAGCACGTGATTTTTTCTCTCACGACAATTACTCCCAAAAATTCAAAATAAAATAGTTTTGTGTTGTATTTGATTTTGTGGATTTTTGTGTTATCTTTCTTTAGCGTTAGCATTTGTCTGTGTGTGTTTATTTGTTAATTGATTAAAAATACAACAATACATGTTGCAGGCATTTAGGAATTAATTGTGCATTTTTAAGAATTAATTAACCATAAAGTGGTTAAAAAGAAAATTACAAAAATGTGCATTTTTGTTCCTTGTCATTGTGTGATTTTATTTAAAT
>MDKF010040718.1:0-16633 GCA_026770625.1 Nicotiana glauca
ATATCCAATTTATTATGTTAGCAAATCCTTATTAGATGCAGAAACTAGATATCCTCGTTTAGAAAAACTTGCTTTAGCACAAATAATGGCTTCTAGAAAATTAAGACTTTATTTTCAATGTCACCCTATCTATGGAGTGAGCGCCTACCCTTTATGAAATATAGTGCATAAGCAAGAGTTATCAGGTAGATTAACCGAGTAGCCTATAGAACTAAGTAAATATGACATCACGTATCAACCTAGAATTGCGATAAAATCACAGGTTTTAGCAGATTTCACGGCTGACTTTAGCCCGGGGATGGTAATGGAAGTAGAAAAAAACTACAAGTATTGGGTCCAACCCAGGTACTTGGACCTTATTTACCAATGGCTCCTCGAATATTAAAGGAGCGGGTTTAGGCATTATTCTAATCCCACCATCGAGAGAAACTATAAGGCAAGCCATAAAGTGCCATCCTATTACTAATAATGAAGCAAAATATGAAGCTGTGATTGCAGGTTTAGAATTGGTACGAGATCTCGAAATAGAGCAAGTTATAATCAAAAGCGACTCGCAGCTCGTAGTTGATCAAATGAAGGGGACTTACATAGCTTGAGAAGCGAGGATGCAACAATATTTGAAAAAGGCACAAGATTTGGTCAAACAATTCTAATCTTGGAAAATCGTGCAGATACCCAGGGAAAATAATCTCAAAGTAGACGTGTTGGCTAATCTCGCATCCGCTATAGAAGTAACAAATGAAGAAAATGCTTCTGTAATATATTTGTTTCATTTGGCACTCGATCAAGAAAAAAACGAGGTAAATTTCAATAATCTAACATAGGATTGGAGAAATGAGATCATTAACTTTTTGCAGTACGAAATCTTACCTGAAGATAAGAAAAAGGATCAGGAACTTCGACGAAAAGCTGCCCGTTATTGTTTGGATCAAGGCAACTTATATCAAAAAAAATATTCGGTGGTCCTTTAGTAAGATATCTCGGACCTTCTCAAATAGAGTATGTGATGAAATAAGTGCATGAAGGACATTGTGGAAATCACGTAGGAAGAAGATCCTTGATAAAAACTCTAATTAGATTAGGGTATTACTGGCTAAAAATGGAAGAAGAGGTAGAGAGCTTCGTGACCAAATGTGATAAATGCCAAAGATATAGTAACAAGATACATCAACCAGCAGAGTTATTACATCCGGTTATTGCACCATGGCATTTTATGAAGTGAGGGATAGATATCGTGGGTCCGCTACCACAAGCCAAAGGAAAGGTATGATTTATTAGTACTCTCTTATTATTTTACTAAGTGGGTAGAAGCACATGCCTTCAAACATGTGCGTGAAAAAGAAGTCAGGGACTTCATTTGGCGAAACATCATATGTCGGTTCAGGGTTCCAAAAGAAATCGTGTGTGATAATGGCCCGGAGTTCATAGGTGCAAAAATTACAAAATTCTTTCAGAGTTGGCAAATTAAAAGGATCACTTCAACACCTTATCATCCCGTGACCAATGGACAAGCTGAATCAACAAATAAATTAATTATTAATAACTTGAAAAAAGGCTAGAGGAATCAAAAGGTAAATGGCCAAAAGTATTACCTAGAGTCTTGTGGGCTTATCAAACAGTGGCAAAAACAAGTATTGGGGGAGACACCATTTTCACTGTGTACGTTGTTGAAGCCTTAATTCCAATTAAAATAGGCGAACCAAGTACAAGATACATTCAAGCAACCGAAGATTCAAATGAGGAAGAGATACAAATAAATCTCGATTTGCTTGAAGAAAGGAGAAAAACAACCTTAATAAGGATGGATGCACGGAAGCAGATTATTGAGCGATATTACAATCGGAAAGATAATCTTAGGTACTTCAAGATTGGGGACTTCATACTCAAGAAAGTTTTTCAATCAACAAGAGCAACAAATGCAGGGAAGTTAAGTCTAAATTAGGAAGGACCTTACAAGGTTCGAGGTATCCCTGGAAAAGGTGCATACGAATTGGAGAGCATGGATGTCAAGGTTCTACCCTCGAGTTGGAATGTTGTTCATCTGAAGAAGTACTATTTCTAAGGAAAGGAAATAGCCAAGTTCAGGTATCCCTCAATTACGATTTTTATTTTGTACAGTTCAAATTATACTAACAATTTTAGATGATAGACAAAAAGCTAGCCCGCACCAAATGATGATATTAGACCTGAAAGGCACACGGAAGTAACATAATTCCCGATCTAGGGTTATAAATTTTCTGATGGAAATATAACGGGTTAAGCAGTCATCATCTAAATTATATTTTCCTTCGAGTCCCGTACGCTTTTCCTTTTCAGGAAAAGGACCACATGAAGGGAATAGTCAAGTGTTAGAGATTTTATACTTCAAAGCTCAAACACTTGGGGGACTATATATATGAGAAACGCGAAGAAGACTGGAAAAAACAAAATCCAAGTCAAGCTTAAAGTCTACCAAATAAATCGAAAGTTTAGAGTAAAGCTACGAGCACTAAAAAACACAAGCCCGAAGCCTGATTCAAAAACCTATGAAGAACACACTCGTGGATGTAAATTTCAAAATCTTACAAATGTTTAGGTTAAAGGCAATATTTAATCATGGGTTGCAAGATATTCCCTTAAATTTCATTTTTACAAATCTATTGTAAAGAAAACAGTTACGAAAGAGCTATAGGTGATACTTAAATACATGTAAAGTGTTCAATAATTCGAAAGTTCGAATAATACAAAACTTTCTTCAAAGTTATACAAAGAAGCATGTGTGTTCCTATTTATTCTTTCATATGTTTACACCATTATGAAGTTGAGACGTCTTCTTCATTAAGTGTCGTATATAAAAGGGCCCTCTTTTATAATTCGTGCTTGTTAAAAAAAGTCACGAAGCAGTAAAGCATTTTTAAATGCAAAAGTAAAAGTGACAAAGGGTAAAAAAAAAACCAAACATTAAAATGAGTGGAAAATAAAGCCCAAACTTATAAATATAAAGCAAGGGTAAACCATTAAGAGAGTAAAAATAGAAACTCTAAATAAAGATATTATAGAAGTTAGACAGAAACTTTATAATATCATCACTTGGTTAAAACTAAGTATGAATTTTGTTCCAACCTGATTGTCTTATACAAAAAAAAATCTAAAATGGACTAGGGGAAAGATTTACCAAAACATTACCCCCAAATGGGACCAAGGGTAAACCTCCAAATGTTCCACCAATATAAAAAAAAGCCAACACTTCAAACTTTCTTAAACTTTCGCTGAGGGGCAGAATTTGAACCAGTAGGGTGAAGAACGGCATCATCATAAGCAGGAAGAGTAACTTGAGCGGAAGGAGATTGCATAGTAGCCTCACCGGGAGTAACTTCATCACCTTCGGGAATGTCAGTCATGGGTGAAGAAAAAATTTGACTTTGCTGGATTTTCTCAATAGTCTATTTGATCTTTGCAATCTCAGTAGCTAAGTCAAAGTCTTCCCAGCTTGCTTCTATTAAAGTATCATAGAGTGTGTTCAAGAAAGACCAACTTACTTCAACGACATCCTTATCCTCAAGAGCTTCGTAATCTCTTTCCCAATTTTCAATCTCATTCCTAAGTTCTACATTCTCAGTTAAGGAAACATCATAAGAAGCCTACAAGGGGGGCAAGTGAGTTCTCCAAAAACCAAACTTTGTCAGAAGACACTCGGAGATCTTATTGAGCTTGGGTGAGCGTTTGAACAAGTTCACAACATAAACTTCTTACTGGTTCAATAGGTCCTTCAATCTCTTCAATGGCTTTAGAAAGTTGTTCAACAAATAAAGATTCAAGAAGGTTCTTATCTTTGCCCGCATGATTAAAAGAGGCTCTATCAACCGCTAGTTCTTCTGCCATAACCTTTACTTGCTGCTCCAAGGTACGCTTATCTTCCTATAAAACCTCCATTTCAAGTTGAAGACCCTCGTACTGTTCTTTCCAATTATCTGCCTCAGTATGATAGTCATTCATCAGCTGCTCCGTATGGAAAACCCTTTAATCATCTACGTACCAATGAGATTGATCTACATAATGAGAAAAAAAAAATGATACTAGTAAAAGAAAAATCACATAAAATAAAAAGGCAAGGTTTATACCTTCAAGGATGAATGCACAATATCGTTCATCCACATTAGAGAGCTATGACTTTCCAGTTTAGACTTCTCAACTGGGCCTATCAGTGGTTTCAACCACACGTCAGCTTGACCTGATTTCTTCAAAAGGTTAACATATGCAGGAATCTCAATGGTGACTTGTTTCATGGCCCTACTTCCACTAGAAGAACCAATTTCAACACAGGAAGTTGTGGCAGTAGAAATGGGCGAAGAAGTCAAAATAGCCACGAGTAGAGCAGTCGCAACAATACTAGGTACATGCAACTGAGGTTCAATTGGAGTAGACACAGGAAAAGAGGCAAGACGCATCTCCTCAGAAATAAAGCCAAAGCTTTCTTCATCAAATCCACAAGAAAAAAGTTGTTCAGTAGAGTCAGGGGGTGCTGCAGGCGTCTCTTCATCAGAACTCACTAAAGTACTACTTTCAGGCTTGAACATGGAAACAAGATGATGAGTAAGAGTAGCTTCGTCATCTGAAATGACCCGTCTTCTAGCCTGTGGCTTACGAACAAATGAGCCTTCATCCTTCTCCTCTTCATCTTCAGTGTCTTGTGGCCTATTAAATTTTCTTTATGATGAGGAACTCAAGATTATTTCCTGATATCTTGATAGATAAAGCCTCAGAGTAGTGAATAAAGCAACACGCACACCCCACATGGGAAACCCAAGTAAAGAAAAAGGGTTAATAAGTCTCAGGGTGAACATGAAAATAAAGAAGAAAATGAAAGAGAAAGTTACCGCGAGTCTTAACTTTCCATCCAAATCTGTTTGAAAGGTATTTCCAAGACCTTTCTTCCACTGGAACAAATATTAACAATTTTTCTACTAAACCACAAAAACTTCACATACTAATCCACTTGTAGAAGCAACGACAAATCGGTGTACCAGCCACGGTCTTTATCATCCTTGGGGCTAACGAAATCTCTCTTACTTTTCTCTACGAGAGTAAAAAACCCATCAAGGAATAACTTAGGAGAGTAGAGATGGATCAGATGGTAAAAAGTAAAAGGAAATTTGAGCAAGATTTGACAAATATCTAAGGCATGCACTGCCCTCCATACAATAGGGACAATTTGTCCTAAATATACATCAAAGGAACGACAAAATTTAATGATCACTGGGTTAATAGGTTGTCTAAAACCTAATGTGAAGGGATATGTATATACAAAGGAAACCCCAGATTTAAAGGAATTGATCCTTTGATTCTCATTAGGAACCAGAATTGGGAAGTCAAATTTCCAATGGCAACCTTTATGTACAACAGAAACTAAACCCTCAGTGATTTGGGAAGGGTAAACATTAGCGCGATCGTGAGAAGTTATGGAAGTAATCTGATTTTTAATTGATTCTCTATCCGTGACAAAACGAAAGTTTAGCAGGAATAATCTCATCGACAGTAGGTTCACGGAGCGATTCGCTAGAATCTCTATTTTTAACAGAATACCTATGTGGAAAAGAAGCCCTAGTTCTAGAAAAAGATGGAGGAGTAAAACTAGGTTGAGAAGAAGAACCATGTACAGAAACTGACCCTAAACTACGCAACTTACCACCTCCCCTACTTCTACTAGGAGCAGAAGAAGGGGGAAGTTCGTTTACAATGAGAATTTTTTGAGGATCAGGATTTGAAGAAGACATAGTTGTGTAAAGAAGTAAAATGTATTGAAGAACAAGAACAAGATGTGAATGAAAGACACTGAAGAAATTTTTTAGTGAAAGTGAAGACAAAGGATGTATTCATATGCAAAAGCAACCATCATGCAAAAAAGTAATGGTGGAAACATCATTGTGAAAACTGTCACTTTGTGACTGAAGCAGTCGTAAAAAAACCCTAAAATGCGCTGCAGAGTTACATAGCCAATCGATGAATGCCACGTATCACATGCATTAAATGGAAGTGACATACGACGCATCAGTTCGGAAGAAGGTATAATGGTACGTAAGAAACGGCAGCCAAAATTCCCGTCATAAATGATATCCACTTCCCAAATATTCAATTGCTGAATAATTGGTAAGTGGGAAACTATCTGTATTGGGAAAAATAAATATTATGCGTGGAATTAAATATGTGGCTGACATGGCAAGACATGTGGATCACTAGTAAAGCGACAGCTAGAGAAGAATATTAAAAAAGATGTGAGTCTTAATAGGTACGAGCAAAACATCTAAGAGACGAGAAGAAATGGTTGCTCGAGTCTCTTTAGTTATTTAAAGAGGCACCGGTGGAATGATAAAAAGGGCAGGTTCATTTATCTTCAATTAATGGGCATGTTACAGAATCTTCACAAAACAGTTACTATTACCAATTATAACGTTTCAATAATGTCATTAATGCCCATAATAACTCGATCATAAAAGAGAAAAGACATTGTACTTAGAAATGACTATATAAGGAAAAGGAATGACATTTGTATGAGCACGTTCTGATTATTATTGGAATACAATTATTTACTTTCGTTTTCTGTTGATTATTTTGCTATTCTAAATTTCTTTGTTACTGCAAGAATATCAGTTTTATTAATTATCTGTAGCCCGAGTACTTCTAAAAATAAGTTTTGACTGAAATTTCTCTTTTCTAGTTAAACATGTCTGATGATAAAGGGGTAGCAAAGGTAAAACCATGGAAATAGTGGATATGGTGGTACCAACAGTAAAACCATGGAAATAGTTATTTGCATTTCTTTTTAAAATTTTTGTTTTATATCAAGGGAAGGGAAAAGAAAAAATGAGAATGTGAGATTCAAACTTAAACCAATTATGTGAGTACTACTAAACTCTAAATTTGGTCAAGAGAAAAGTAGAAATATGTAGTACTTAATTCATATTAAGAAGTTCTTTTTCTTTTGGAGGAGGAAAGAAGAATCTGAAAGAGACACTAACAAAGCTTACAATTAAGAACTAAATGCCCATTGATTGTTGTACTAAGACAAAACGTGGCTTACTGAGTAGGAAATTTTCATGCTAAATACATATGCTAGTACCACCTACTACCTGTTGTTCTTTTTTATTATCGAAAAAGAAAATTCATGACTATATGTACTCTGATACCTTCAACTCTTATAATAAAATGGTAGCAACAATCATCTATTTTATTTTCCTTTTGGTTGTAGTTATTGCTATTAGTAGTTATTTTAGGAAAATAAAAAGGTATTATTAGTAAATTTTTGCCCTATTAAATTTTTCTGTACTAAATCAACTGGTTGTTGTTCGGTATTGTTAGGATAGCTTGGAGGAGCTGATTATGAATATTGGATGCAGTTAGAACTGATTCCAATTTTTTCTAATACTTAAAAATGCCAAATTACAAAAATGACGATTGTGTTTGTCATATGTAAATCACCCATTATATCCAAATCTGCACCAATTTGTTCCAAGCATAATATATAAGCTTCTTAAGATGTTACCAAGCTTTCGAAACAAATAGCCATTGAAAAATGATTTCGCTTTCACAAAAATGAATTTCAGCGTCAAAGCTTCACTAATAGTAGTGGCTGATTCTTCAACGTCTAATCACTAAAACAAGGATATTCATGTTTTTACTCTAAAAGTGTGATAACCCAAAAGGTCATCATTTGTTTTAGAAATGAATTATGCATTCCGAGGCCTTAAAAAAAACCTCTTCCAGCATCACCTCAATTTACATGCGCAGTCCGGACGCGTAGCCGAAAAGCCATTATGTGAAAAATTTGTAAAAAAATGATGAATTTTGACTTTAAAATAAATTTAAGTTGACTTTGGTCAATATTTTGAGTAAACGGACCCAGGCTCGCGATTTGACGGTCTCGGAGAGTCCGAAAGAAAATATGGGAGTTGGGCGTATGCCCGGAGTCAAATTCCGAGGTCCCAAGCCCGAGAAATGAATTTTATTGAAGAAAATTATTTTCTGGAATAATTATGAGTTTTTGGAAATAAAATGTGTTTAAAACTTAATGGTATCGGACCCGTATTTTGGTTCTGGAGCCTGGTACAAGTCTTATATGTTATTTAAGATGAGTCTGTGAAATTTGGTTAGAAACGGACGTGAAATAACGTGAATCGGACCGTATTTGAGAAAATTAAAAATTTTGAAGTTCTTAAGTGATTTCATGATTTTGATGCTAAATTCATAGTTGTTGATTTTATTTTGGTGATTTGATCGCACGAGTAAGTCTGTAGGGTATTTTTGAGGTAGTGTACATGTTTGGTTTGGAGCCCCGAGGGCTCGGGTGAGTTTCGGATAGGTCTCGGAAGGTTTTTGGACTTATGAAAAATTGCAGAACTACTGTTTCTGATGCACAAGCCTTCTGTGCTTCGCGATCGTGAAAGGAAAATTGGGCAGGGGTGGATTTGTTCGATGCGAACGCGAAGTAAAGGACGTGAACACGGAGCACTGGGGGGAGGGGTTGATCTATACGAACGCGATCCATTTCCCGCGAACGCATAGTATAAATGGGGGGCTGGACTGGGAAGTGATCGTTCCTCTACGCGAACGCGTGCACAGGCCCGCGAACGCGAAGGTCAGGGGGGCTAACCCTTCGCGAACGCGTAAGAGGACTCGCAATCGCATAAGCCCGAGGAAGGTTGCTCTTCGCGAACGCGGCAGACACATCGCGAACGCGATGAAGGTCTGCCCAGTAATTTTTAAACAGTAACAGAATATACGGGATTTAACCCACAATTCATAACTTCTTCTTCCAAATTCCAAATTGGGCGATTTTTGAAAGAGAACTTCATCACAAATCCATAATGTAATCTTAAACACATTTTATTCAATTTCCATTAACACTTATTAGATTTCTAGGCCTAAATCATGTTTTTAAAGTTAGAAAATTAGGGATTTGGGTAGAGTTAGGAATTTTTGTACAATTGGGATTTAGACCTCATTTTGGAATCGTATTTTGGAACTGATTACATATTCGGGTTCGTGGGTAAATGGGTGATCGGGTTTTGGTCTGAACCTCATATTTTGACCATGCGGGCCCGGAATCGATTTTTGACTTTTTGGAAAGAATGATAGGAAATCTATAATTAAGCATTGGAATTGAATTGATTAGCGTTTATTGATGTTATGAAGTCGATTATGTCTAGATACAATTGATTTGGAGTCAAATTAAAAAGGAAAAGCGGTGTTTGAGGCTTGAGTTGGTCGTGAAAGTTCGAGGTAAGTGTTTAGACTAACCTTAGCTTGAGGGATTAGGAGTTATGTCTTAATTGCTATGTGCTAACTGTGGAGTACAACGTATGCCTATAACAATAATATAAGCATGGTGACGAGTATCTATATGTCGGTGTCAAGCATGTCCGTGAGTCTTGTATTGTAATTATTATGACTCTGTTGTGGTTTATTCGTGCTTCATATGAGGATTATCATTATTGTTCCCTTGCCGGGATGTTGTTGTTATATTGTTGATCCCTTGCCGGGATGTTGATATTATATCATTGTCCCCTTACCGGGATGCTGTTGTTATATTATTGTTTCCTTGCTGAGATTCTTTTATGGTTGATGTTGGAAGATGAAATGGGAGCGGGTTGCATGCTTACAACGATAACATATGAAATGGGAGCGGGTTGCACGCCTGCAAAGGTAATATATGAAATGGGAGCGGGTTGCACGCCTGCAACGGTAATATATGAAATGAGAGCGGGTTGCACGCCTGTAACAGAAATATATGAATGGGAGTGAGTTGCATACCTGCAACGGTACTATATGAAATGGGATCGGGTTGCACGCCTACATACTATATGAAATGGGAGCGGGTTGCACGCCTGTAATGGTATTACATGTGTACTTGTTCTTTTTATTTCTTTATCTTTGCTGGTAGTTGATTTATGACGTTCCTTACATTTCTCTACTGTTGTTCTGTTATTATCTATTACTCCCTGCAGCATGTTTCTCCCGCCCAACTTTAGTTGTAATTATCTGCTTCTATTTTCGATGTATATGACTTAACTGCACAGGTTTATTTGGTAGTCTAGTCCTAGCCTCGTCACTACTTCGCGGAGGTTAGGCTAGGCACTTACCAACACATGAGGTCGGTTGTGCTGATACTACATTCTGTACTCTTTTATGCATATTCCAGTGCTGTAGATTACAAACCACAGTGAGATTGCTGCTTTGCATTCATCAGGCGACCTGAGGTAGTCCTGAAGGCATCCGCAGGCCTTGGCATCTCCTTCCATCTATTATTCCTGTTTCTTTGTATTCTCAGAGACGGCATTGTATTATTTCTTGCAGACCTTTAATTATAGTACTCTTAGACAGTCTGTGAAGTTGTGACACCACTCTTGGGTAGATTTGTTATGGAATGGTATTAGCAGTGTTATTAAAACTTGAAATAAAATCTTCCGCTTATTAATTTTTTATTGATTATTAACTGTTAGTTCTTAACTGTTAACGGATTTGGAATGGAAACAAGGTAAATAATTCAGTTGGTTGGCTTGCCTAGCTTTCACTAGTAGGCGCCATCACGGCGCCCGATGGTGGGTGATTCGGGTCGGGACAAAAAGTATTTCCCTAGCAACAAGCTGTGATTTCTCACATCAATTTTTTCTTTTAACTTCCGATGAAAAGTGAAGAATGCACAACAATAACAATTTTGAAGTTTTTTCAACAGCTACAACTCCCAATTCAATTTGTATTCTCGAATTAGATTTTGTGGAAATTTGAGAGAGAATGCAAGAAGAAAAGATCTTTATAATCCTAATTTTTTGTTAGTTTTGTCGGAGGTTATATATATTATGTGAATACTTGTTATATTTTGAGAGTGGAATAGTGCCTCATTTTTTTTTTTTTTTTTTGTTGTTGTTGTAACTAGGGGTATAGATACGTTTATCTATGTAAATCTCCCTTCATTTTTGAAAGGATTGAAATAGTCTGTTTAAATAATTGGGGTTCTTTGGAAAATACCTAGGCGACACAAAATTATTATCCGCCCCCTGCCCAGAAGTTTTTTTCCTACCCATTTTTTTTAAAACTAGTTTAAGTGTACATGCGTTGTGCGTATTTCTCATCTCAATAAGTATTTTTTCGTAAGCAACTTACATATTTAAAAATACAATTGTATTTGAGTAATAAAATAAAGTGTAAGCTTATGAAATTGTTAAATATTGATCCTGTATAGCTGACTCGATAAAAGAACAAAAATTGTTCATGAAAGTCCTCAATCATTATTCAATATGCTCATCTTAAATTATGTTCCAATTTATAATTTTATCAGTTCAATTTTACAAGTTATCTTGCTTTGTTTTTAGTTTCAGTAAAAACACATATCCTTTGAAGATTTAGAAATTTTCTGATTCTTTTTGTTTTTTTTCAAAAGCTATTCTCAAGTACATTCGAGAAGACATAAACATGGTATAAACTTAAGACTTTTATTACGATTTTTTCAAATTTTTCAAATAATATAATTAAAAAATTAAGTCATATGTCTTCTCAATTTATTTCCATTTGATCAATGTTACCCATGTAGTGAAGTTTAAGTTGTTGAAACAAAAAAATATAATAAATAACTTTGTCTAACAAATAAAAGATCAATTAACATTTTGTGTAGAAGTTCGTACTTTTATAATATAAATTTGGGCTTGTACGGTTTAGTATGATTGAATTTTAGGTGCTTAATTGAACACGAGTTAATTATTTTGTATGATTAAAATAAAAATTATTAAATACATATTCAATTGTTCTACGTTGAAATAATTTTAATTTAAACATGTATTTAATTTTAATTTAATATGTGACTTTATGTCCCAATATTTCAATTTCTTAATTAGAAATCAATTGAGTTCACCATATAACATTGTTCTCATATTGATTCTACTTATTACACAAAGGATTTATTTTCAAATAGTACAATATATCTCAGGTAAATATTTATTACTTTTAAATTCTTAATATTAGGACTTCTTACATTTAATAGATAAAATTTTCATTGATTTAAATTTAAAAGTCCTAAATATTGGGAAAGTAACTTAAATTAGAATTTTGTCCATTGTAAAAGGCTAAAAGCTATTATAAAAGAGTAAAAAAAAAATGAACGATATTTCGCTCGAGGTGTTTGTGCTTTTAATATAATATGGATATAAATTTATGTTAGTCAAGTACTTCTTCCTCGTCATCCTATGATAGAATATGTTCTTGTTTCTTTGAATTTTGTTAGAATTAGTTTAAATAAACAATTATTTTAAATTATTAGATTAATAAAAAGAAGAAGTGCACAATGAGAATTAAGTGAAATATTTCTCATAGCAATTAACACCTTATTTAAGGACCATAGAAAATAATTTTTTATAATGATCAATTTGGAAACGGCAAAAGAAAGTGTTAGTGTTACATTATGGTCTGTTAGCTTACCGTAAGTATTTTATTGGATGCAGAAGTTTAGAAAATTAGTTTAACGTTATGTTACATTATTCAAATAAGAAAGTGATTATATAAGGTAAATTTTTAATTGATTTTGATTTCCTAAATTTTAGGATTTTATATTAATTTTAAAGTCCTAAATATTAGAGAACTGTCTTAAATGACAACTTTGTTCAGTGTGAAATTTATTTTAAAAGAGTTAGAAAGGAGAACGACATTTTGCTAAGGGCATTCGTGCTTTTAATATAGTATAGATACTCAATCAAAATCAATCAAATAAAGTCTAACTAGGCTACTAAACCAAGCCAAGCCAAATCAAGCTAACCTAAGCTAAGCCAAATGGATAAAAAAAATTGGGATGAGTGTGGGAAGGTGGGGGTAATTAGTTTTATTGGGTAGGTATATATTATAAATAGTTTTCAAGTAGGTAGGAAAGGGTAATTATTTTAAGCTCAAAGCCAAATAGGTAAAAAAAATTGGGATGAGTGTGTGAAGGTAGGAGTAATTAGTTTTAGTTGAGTAGATATATAATGTAAATAGTTTTCAAATATGTAGAAAAGGGTAATTATTTTATGCTCAACGTGTATTTTGTATAATTTGCACTAAATAATTATCCAATGGGCTAATCCCCTGGCCAAACCTTATACATCATCGTCGACTAGACTTTAGAGAAATAAATCTGTTGCTTCCCCCACCCGCAGAGTTGTCTACCCTCTACAGCCTATGTCGCACGACATTGGACTTCACATCTCAAAAACAGAATTAGATGATGGGGCCACTTTTCAAGTACTTCCTTGTGAAATTAATATAAATAATTGTCCACCAAAAAAAACTGACAGATGTATGAATATCTATCTATTTATCTATATTTATATTTATCTATATCTATATTATCTATCTATATTATTATAAAAATATGAATAATTTACGCTAAATGTCGAACGACAAAAATGTTCAACCAAAAAATGAATTTTTATTCAAATCTGGAAAATAGAAGAATCGGGTTACTGATACTCGAAAAATAAATAAATAAAGAAAAGAATTTTCAAGCACTCAGATATGAAAGCTTGTGAGTCAAAGTATATTTCAATGATGTTTCGTGTGTCCTACATTTGATCAGATATCTCCCTTTTATAGACATCTTGGAGATATACGTTTTGCCCAAATTATAACGAGGCAATGAGGCTATTATGAGTAATTAATAACATTGAATGCTACGTTACATAATCATTACATTCAATACAAATTCTCTAACGTATTCTACATTTAATGCCTATTAAATGTCGTATCTGCACCCTTTTCTTTTGCCAGATTCATTCCTTTTGATTCTCGGATATAAAGGACTTAGACAGGTACGGGCGCTGAGTTATTTGAATAACTGCTCGTGCCTCTTCCTCCGCCATTTGCTCGTATCTATTGCAACTCGTGCCTCTTGGCTAGTTGTAATTTTTTGACCATTTGACCAGTCTACGTGTCTCGACACTCCTCTTTGATCCTGCATCTCTTTTATCCCGCACCTAATCTGTGATTCCTTGACCAATTGTGTCCTTTTGATAATTCCACGTGTCACGCTTTATCACCATTCATTTATGCACATATATTTTTCCAATACAGATAGTCCCCCCACTTTCCATTTATTCATCAGTTTGAATACTTGGAAAGTGGATTTCATAAAAGAAGAATTTTTGTCATCATTAATACTCTGATAAAGTTGAGCTTCGACTGTCACTTCCTTTTAATGCTCTAGACACGTGTTGCTTCCTCATTGGTTGTACTGTCTCACAGCACTTTTTTAGGCTTTCTTTTCAGCTTCACTTTTCACGAAGTATTAGTTATCATTATTGCGGTTCCTCCATCATCATATTTCTCAACAATATAAATATAGCTTCTCTTTTTGTCCTGTTCTTCATAAATTGACTTGAACACTTTCGCCTTACTAATTTTCTTCATTATCCCCTACTTTAATTCAACTCCTGCATCCATGGCTTCATCAAACCCTAACCCTAGGAAAACTCCCATTTTAGACAATTTTCCTAACGCTCCTGTTTGACATAGAAGAGGAGGCAGTCTACGCAATTTAAGCTCCACTCGTGCAGGTAGCACTTTAACGCCTCCTTCTGGTTCTGGTCCTTCCTCTGGAACAAGGGGTTCGCATTCTCAAAGAGTTTCTTCTCGAAGTAAAGACTCTTCCGAGCCTCCGCGTGAACCCTTGGTGGAAGAAATTATTCCCACAGAATTTTCTTTTCAACATGATAAAGAATCCTTAAAAACTCAAGTTGCTGCACTAGACTGTGCTGATCCTTACCCTACTCTAATTACAAGTGCTTTGGCACCTGTAGTTAGGAAGGAGTGCCATTGGGCTGAAGATTTTCCCATTATAATTCCTAACCCAAATCAAAGAATTACCTCATATATTATCGGTTATCCTTTCGTTTATACCTACCCTTTCACTTTAGGGTTTAAACCGGCTATCGGCCCGGTGATTTTAGACTTTTGCTGCTTTTTTAATTTTTCTTGGGATAAATTGGTCCAATAGTATGGCGAGTTGTTGCCTGCTTGAGGCACCTTGCTAATAAAGCCAATGTAGAATTTACCTTCCCCCATTTAATTCACCTTTACTCTCCTAGATTTTTTTGAAATGGGATATTTGGCTTAGCAGCCAGAAGCCAAAGAGTTTTGGTGAATCCTGAAGATGACAAAGACCGTGGCTGGTATGCTCGGTATGTTGTTGCCCCTACCGTGGGTCTAGTCGGTGAAAAGAACATCCGCTTTCCGGAGAAGTGGAACTTTTCACGTAAGTATTAAATATCCCCGTGCCTGTTTATTCCCAACCTTACTTGTTTTAACTTTTGTGTTTCTTTTTCAGCAACCATGGGTATGGTTGCACCCGTACCTAATATCCGTGATTGGGTAGAAAGACTTTTGAAGGTTGCACCAATGGAAGGTAGGGTGTGGAAAACCCTTTCCAGTCGCTACGGTTGAAACCAAAAACTCATGGTAAGAGTTTTTTTTAACCTTAAGTATCCTTTGCTACCTTGGCTTTTTAACCTTTCTTTTCTTAGGTTTTGCCACTCGAGGAGTCACTCTTGAAGGTGTTTTGGCATCACGTGGCGAAGACATATTCCTAGGATCACACCAGGATATTTCAGCTCCCTCGAGGTCTGAGAAAAGGAAATCTGTTCTTGAATATGATTCTAAAGGAGAGGGTGAGGGCTCTTTGGTAACTAGACCACGAGCCAGGAGACAAATTATCTCTGATGATGAGATCAATGTCTCTCCTGACCTGTCCCTTTCCGAACCTGTCATAGCTCCAGTAGTCATTCCCGACGATGACATTTCTCCCCCTTTGATACAGTCGAATCTATAAACCAGCTTTTTATTAGTAGTTTTAGTAGTGGTCCTTTAGGTCCGGTTTTGGATGAACATCCCTTGTCTTCCTCTACCATTCCTGTGATCGTTTCTCTGCCTCCCTCATCTGTTACTTCCTTCCCTTCTTCTACTATTCCTTCTCCAACAATCACTCCTCCCATAGTCCATCACACTGAAGTGGGCTCCTCAAGTAGGAGTTCCACTATGAGGAGTGTTACCATTGAAGTTCCTGCTAATAGCAGCCTTCTGAGGAAATCTGGGCAAGCCGACACCTGGCTTGAGCCTTTAATTGGCCGCATTAAAAAAGCAAAACTCGAGAGTCATAGAAATATGACTCTCTTGAACGACATTGTTCATGCCAGTCTAAAGGTATTCCTTAATCTCTTTTGTTTCTTAAAAAAGTTTTTCCTTTAGGAATTTTAACCTTATATACTTTACATTAACAAATTAATCTCATTGGTACCGAGCTTATGAACCGAGTTCCTCTTTTAGAGAAACTAGCTCGTGACCTGGAAAAAACTGCTCATGAAGCTGAAGAAGTTGCTCGTGACTCTCAATTAGAAGCCAACAATTGGAAAGGTCAATATGAGAGTTTACAGATTGAAATGGACATTTTGGAGAAGAGAAAAAGTTCTTTAGAGAAACAAGTCCAAACTCTTACTTCTGAATTGGCAACAGTCAAGGCCACGGCAGATCAATCTAAGAGAGAAAAAGAACTTTTTGCAGAACAATTATGCACGGTTGCTGATGAAAATAAAGCTTTGAAGGCTTTGTTGACTCAGAAAGAAACATATGCAGAAGGGGTGGCTCA
>MU729649.1:7956-22381 GCA_026770625.1 Nicotiana glauca
GGCAAAGGCCTGGGCTAAATCATCCCAAGTAAACCAACGATTGTGATCCTGCCTCGTGTACCACTCTAAGGCAGATCCACTAAGGCTCTGGCTGAAATATGCCATTAGTAATTCGTCCTTTCCACCAGCACCCCTCATTTTACTACAAAATCCTCTCAAATGTGCCACAGGGTCACCATGGCCGTTGTAAAGATCGGACTTCGGCAATTTAAAACATGCGGGCAACTGTACTTCTGAAAATAGGCATAAATCTTTACAGGCCACACTCACTTGTCCCCCGAGGCCCTGCATATTCCGGAAAGACTGTTCAAGACTTTTCACTTTACGGATCATTTCTTCTTGTTCGGGATTCTTTGGAGCTTTCTCTTCCTCGGATATATCAATGAGAGGAGTGTAAGGATAAGGCTTATGATGTCTGAAAGTTGGTTCTGGTGGATAGTAGTGGTTGTCTTGGGTATGGAATAGAGGTTCACTTGTAGACTTGTGTAATGTGGCCGGTGGAGGAGCCACATACGCAGGAGCAACTGGAGGTGGTGGAGGTGGGACCTGTTTTGGTGATGGAGGAAGTGGTGATGTTTGTGAAGTAGTTGCATAGTAGGGTGGATATGTAGGGTAGGCCGGAGAGGAATTTACGGTAGGAGGGTCTTATGTTTGAACTGGTGGAGGAATATAGACGGGATTGGCAGGATATGTAGGTAAGGGTTGTCCTTTCGCCCAGGCCTGGTACATTTCGGCCATTTGTTGCTTAAGCTTGTACATTTCCTCCTTCATAGCATTCACATCCACTGCTTCATCATCCCTAGTCGGGTCAACAATTGTGGCTTCAATCTCTTGGCTAATCATTTTCAACGTATCTTTAGAACGGGTATTGTACTGATGAGTTGCCAGAATGCCAGCTAACTAAAACCACATGTCTGAACTCAACAACAACAATGCTCGTTAGTGGTTAGGTCATTATTGATCAAATAATCGCACATCGGGAATACAGATACATTTAAACAATTTTGCTCGGCCACATGCATCATCCCGGCTTTCTCAATTATGGCTTTTCATTCATTTTTGTCTTTTCCTTGCTTTGCCAATTCTTTTGCTACGACTTTTCTTTCTCTTTTCATCATCATTATTTTTTCTCTTTTCTTTTTTTTTTCTTCCAATTTTTCTTTTTTCTTCTTTTTTTCAATGTTCTTTTGATTTGTGTTAATATCGATCCTATAAAATTGCCTATCGTGCATGTGTTTGAAGAAAAGAAAAACAAAGAATACAAATATAATTTTTTGAGAATTTTCAAATTTATTAATAGCTAACAACGATTACAAAGATGACAACCAAACTACAACCCTTTACACAACTGTTTGAATTGAAATGCAAAATGAAAAATACAGACTCGAATAATTGACTTAATGCAATACAGACTCAAGAATACATCAAAGATCCTGGTGCCCGCGGGACATCGTTCGGTCTCGCCGCGGGCCTATATGCAAGTCCCTTTTGGAGTCGGTTTAGGTCACCCATTATTTGTTTCACGAATATCATCACTGAGGCAAAAAATGTAGTCTGGGTCATATCCTCACATATTTGGCACTTCCGGGTGATGTAATGAGCAATGTCAAGGATTCTTTCTCTAATTATCCCTTTTCTCCTGAAATAACCTCCCAATTTGTTCGGCCCGGGCTTCCAAAGTTTGTTGGTTTTTCTCCTGAAGTTGTTGCAGATCTATTTCTAATTGTGCTAAGGCTGTATAGCAATGTTCATTTTCCACACTGAACTCTTTTTCTTGTTTGCTAATTTTGACCTCTGCGATAATAACCTTTTTCCTCAATCTAGAAACCTCAATATCATGCTCTTCTTTTAATTGTTGAATCATACGGGCCCGTTCCTCTGCATTTTTAGCCAACTGTCTCCGAACCCCAGTTAGTTCCTTTTTAGCTTTGTCAAGGTCAAAACTATAATTATTCACTTTTTGCCGCAAATTGTCTATCAACTTTGCATCTCGGGCATTTCTGATAGGGATTTCAGATGCTATCTTCATTTTATGAATTTGAGCTCGTAATGCCTCATTTTCTCTAACCAATTGCTTTTTCTCACCCTCATCTGCTGTTGCCTGTACACTGTTTTCGAACTTGAGGTCTTGGACTTGCTTTTCTAGCATGCTAATCTTTGCCAGGTATTCATTTTCTTTGGCCAACCAAGCCCAATGCTCATGTGAAGACTCAGCAAACTCCTGAAGGTGGGGCCTTTTGGCCGGCCGTCCAAATGCAACATCCCTTCTATACCAAGTCTGATAATCGGGTGATACCTCTCTTTTAGCTCGATCTCGAACACAAGTATTAGCCGCCAAATATTGACATTCACTCCAAATCTGACGGACTATAGCTTCAGGAAACTGGCCGTTAGGGCCAATCTCGGCCACTTGTAAACTAAGATCATCATCCTTGGGTATTATTTGGCATCTCCCAAGCTGTCTCAATACCCGATAAAGAGCATAAGGTCGAATTCTTTTAAGCCCCATCAGAAGAAAATGTGGTCGGGCTGCCGGCATATATGCAACTTCATCAACGGGTAACCATCCGAATGTCCACTCAATTTGGCTAGCAGTGAGGGACCTAAAACATGTTGTCCAACCCGTGAATCCTTCTGGCAATTTGACCCCTTTAATTCTTGTGTGGAATTCTTCTATGCATGTTTTCTCTGGAGACCCGTAACTCAAGAATTAAGGACGATGACACAGATGCTCAATCATCCATATTTGCAATAACAAACTGCACCCCTCGAAGAAAGTTTCTCCAGCCTTGCAAGCCGTAAGAGCACGAAATATGTCAGCCAATATCATCGGTGCTAGAGTTCTCTTCTCCTGGGTAATTAACGTACTAACAATCCCGGCTACCTTTATATCAATATTTCCGTCCTTTCTTGGAAATACCAATAACCCCAGAAAAACTACCATGAAAGCAAAACGTCGATGTTCTTCCCATTTCTGACGATTTCCTTTGCTACATATTTTACTTTCTGGGTTGTTGAATCCCCCAATGTGGCCATATCGTTGATATATAAAATTTAGAGTACAGAAGCCATCTACCAAGTCTAGGTTATGAGCAGTTCTGACTATTTTCAAGGAGTCCAGAAATCTGTGTACAGCTACGATTCTTGGAGCGATCAAGTATTTGTGCCTCAGAGGAACCTCATCCTTTCCGATATAATATGCCATTTCCTCTAAGGTTGGGGTAAGCTCAAAGTCCGAGAAATGAAATACATTATGAGCTGGGTCCCAACAAGTAATTAATGCCTTGATGATATCACCTCGGGGTGTAATGTCTAATAAACCGGTAAGTCCCTTCAGGTGTTTATTGACTTCCTTTTGCCCTTCTTTGCCCAAATCGTTCCACCACAGACGTAACTCCAAAGGGATTTTATGCATGCTTAAAATTGGTTCATTTCGAATCGTGCTCATCCTGCACATTTATTACGGTGATTTTAATCACTTATTATGTCCTAAAAAGAAAAGACAATATGTATTTTTCACAATACTGATTTCAAAAATGAATCCCAATTTTACTGATACGGCCTTTCAGCACTTCAAATGAAGATTTTAAGGCTGTGTCCGCTGATATTGGGGAATGACTCAAAAAGTGGCCATTTTCGCATAAATAGTCTTCCGGCGCCCTTTCAATACATTCGGTTATTTTGACAAAGCGACATCACTTGATTTATGACAAAATTTAACATTTGACATTTTTGGTTTTTTTTTTTTTTTTTTTTTTGCAAAAGATGTGGTTGGACCCGTTAAGGGTTGCGTACGTATCTCACCGTGGCGAGAATCAAACCAGCGTAGTTCGGTCAAACTATTTTAAAACAAACTATTTTTTTCATTTCTAATTTTGACAAAAATCAAATATCCAAATTATTTTTTAAGGCAAAATTTTCTATTTTTATTGGCAAATCAAACTATATTTTTAATTTTTGAAAACAAAACAAAAATAACGATTTTTATTTATTTTTCAATAACCCAAAAAAAATTATATTTTCTTTTAATTAAAACAAATTATTAAAAATCAACAATCTTTCTATTTTTTAACCTCTTCGCAAAATTTCGACAGTATTTGAGTGTCAGTTTTTCTTCTAAAATTAACAATTGTTATTTTCTCTTTTCTTTTATCTTAATTTTTTTTTCCTAACCGGTCAGCATGATGGCCCGAGACAAATAAATGCAACACATAATCATGATGGTCTTATCATATTTGGGTTACCTGTCCTAAACGGACCCAGCCCATGTGTTGAGTCCCCTAAATCATATATGATGCAAATAAACGTCCCTATTTCTAGGTTCAAAACCTGGTTACTTGTTCTAGACTGTGTACCCGAACGGACAACTCGAGTCGAGGAGGGGGCTACGTACCGGGAACCAAAAGGCCATCCGGCTTAGTAACTTGTCCGGCCCCTTTCTTATTAAAGGTATTGACACTAACAGAATAGGGAGTCTCAACCAGTAAGCACATCCCCGGAGGTGAGAAGAGAAGGGTTTTCGGCACAATTTATATACAGTTCAAATAATATCAAAGCGGTAAACATTTAGCACATTAATCAAGAACATATAGGGAAATCAGATATAAACAAATACAGCAATTATTCCGAACTCGAATTCTTAAACCCTGAACCAAAGTTCTGGGTTTCTGTTCCCTAGCATATCGCCAGAGCTGTCACACCTCCTTTTTCCGCTACTGCTTTACTACATCCCGGGAAGGGATATAATAAGGAAGGAGTTTTTCCAATTTAAGGACAACCGAAACGGGATTCGTTTTGTTAGAGATTCAAGGTCGCCACTTGGGAGATTTATGGTGTCCCAAGTCACCGGTTTGAATCTCGAATCGAGGAAAAGGTTTGACTCTGTTAACAGTCCGCGATCCAGAAATCCGGATAAGAAATTCTGTTAACCCGGGAGAAGGTGTTAGGCACTCCCGAATTTCGTGGTTTTAGCACGGTCGCTCAACTGTTGTATTTGATTTTATCTGATTTCCATATATATTCTTATTTTATGTGCTTTTATTAATAATCCGCTTTTATTATTGAATTTTTACAAGAATTACAACGTCGTGAAAATATATTTCGGACCACACCGTACCAGTACGCCTGTGGCCCTTAACACATTTCGACTTTGTTGAGATTTGGATTTGGGTCACATAAATGTGCACCCGTATTTAAGAAAGTAATATTATTATAAATCGCGCCTAAAAGCATCTACGTGTTAATTAACTTGGGGAGAGACTGTGGAATTATCTAAACAGTCATTCCAATTCTAATATATTTAAAAGAAATTATTGAGGGCCCTGCAATTCATTCATTTTTTATTTGGACGAGGCTCATCTCAATTTTATTAAAGGTCATTCCTAAAGCATACTATATTTTTTACTTGTTTATCTCTTAAGAGGAAACCTAATTAATTAACATGTTTGCAAAGATTTAACAATATGTTGAATAAGAGACAAAATATATTTTTTTATCACTTTATCTAAGACAAAATGAAGTATATGTCCAAAGCAAAGCATTGCTGGACCTATGATGAGAAACCCAGGCCCAAGGTGAGCTTAAATCTAGAACAATTTTTGATTTAAAGTTGAAAGCGTGCGATTGGACCTAGCGTTCGAGCCCAATAAGTTGTCAAGTATGTCTAGCTAACTACACTGAATCTCATATGTGTTTTAACGTCCTTATTTATTGCAATTATGGACACTTGAATGCAAATTCAATGTATGATTTAGATAGCTAAGGATAATTCCAATTAACTATATTGTTTATTACTCAAACTATTCATACGTTCATCCTAATATACATCATAGACCTAGACTGTTATTTTCTGAAAGTAACAAACTGAAAATACAATACTTATAGTGCTAATCGAAGCAGGACGCAATCACAGTATGCGAAATTTCTTTTAATTTGATTTTATACACAGCAATGATAGTTCAGATTGAATTCTATTTCATGAATACATTTTATTCAACTGTTTAACTATATAAGAGTTTCTAACAATTCAACTAAACATATGAATACGTTTACTCTAAACTAATTAACAGAATACTACAAATTATCAGAAAACTGTCCAATCTAATACTCAAAATCAATCAGTAAGAGTTCCAGGAATTCAAATGTCCAGTCCAAATTATTTACAAAAAATAGCTAAAGTATAAAAATTAATAAAATCTACATCATTTCAAACTTCAACTTCATTTCATATTTGGACTGAAATTTACACGGAAGGATCTCAGTGAATGTACCTGAAAAATAAATGAGAATCGATGAGATTGTTAGGTCAAGTTGAACAAAAAACAGGGATCAGCAACAGTAATAACACAGCAATCTCTAAATGCAGCTTCAGCGCAACAGATGTATGCCAACAGGAGTAACGAATCACCAGAAAACCAACAACAAATACAGATCAACAGAAAACCAGCATATAACTTGACAATCAGCACCAAATAGCCTTCAAATTGATGTGAGAAACTAATGAAACAGTAGGATTTTCGAACTACTCCTATATATTTGTTTTTTGAATTTTTGAAATGAAGGATTTATAAAGTGAAAGCTTAGAATTGCAGAGATAAATCTGAGCGATTTTCAGATTCCAAAAAAAAAAACTCCCTAAGAGAGGCCAAATGAGGCCTATTATAGAGTAGAAAGGGAGGGAATTTCAAATTTTAGAAATTATCCCTTAGTCCTCCCTTTTTATTGCAATTAGACCCTTGTTGTTTTTATTTATTTGACCCATTCCCCTTATTAATGCTGAATTCCCCTTTTTCCCATATCTAGAATGTTCTATTCCATTATTTTTACCCTTCTACCCCCACTTCTAATTGGTATTTCACTGAATTGACCTTTTATATTGCCCATATTACCCCCACCTACTAAGTTTTATTACAATTAAACTATTTTTGTATTTCCAAATCACCCCTGAACCCAAATCCTATTTACTGAATGGCATTACTGCCTTTTACCCCTTTACCCTTAGACTTAATCAATTTTACGAAATTAACCTACTGCTCCAAACCCAGGATATACTCAGCTATAACCAAAATCCCTAACTCTATCAATTAATACTCAATTATTTCAGAAATCATACTAATTACAAACAAATTAATCAAAACTTCTAATTATCAATCTTAACAAAAACAAAACAGAATCCCGAAATCATAAAAGTTAGGCTCTAGAACTATAGGAAATTAACCCTAATTAATATCAAAATTAACATAAAAATCTATTTAGGGTTATTAAAATATATTTAATTCCTAAGACTGATTTTATTAAGATTTATTATTATTCCCTTACATTTTAAAATATTAACAGATTTACCAAACAAACAGAGGACAAATGATAGTCAAGAAGAATCAAGATCAAAGATGAACAAATGGACACACGTAGAAAAATTAAAATTGAAAAACAAAGGGAACAAGACACTTAGCTTTCTTTTCTTCGTTATTTTTTCCTTATCTTTCTTCCTTTTTCTTTCTTTCTTCTTTTCTTTCTTTTCTTCTATTCTTTCTTTCTTCAAATTTCTTGACTTTCCGGTGGATCCTTTCAATATTTTGATGTTCCAAGGATTTCGATTTAAAGACTTCGAATATGGATTCAGGATGTCAAACAGTGCTTATGGTGTGATTTTGGACATTTTTGGATAAAAGGTTACTCGCCGGAGTAGGGTTCCAGCGATGTTCAATTGCATATTTAAGATAAAGGGGCTTAATTTGAGAAAAAGGGGGTGCATTGGTGGGAAGAAGGTGTTGAGAGGTGCCCGGGGTGTTAGTGGTGAAGGATTTGGCTTAAGTTGTGTTCGCCGGAGTAGGGTTCCGGCGACACTAAATCTAATATTCGAGGATTTCTGGTGTGTTTTGAGGGAAACGGAGTAGAGGGGTGAGAAGGGGAGGTCAAGGCGGTTCAGGGGTGTAAAGGCTGGAAGGTTTGGTGGTGGTGGCGTCTCCCGCCGGCGAGGGTTCCGGCGGGCTTTGGGAGAATATTAAGGCGGCTAGGGTTTGAATTAAGAGAAGAAGAGGATGAAATGATACAGGGGTGTAACATTTTTGTATATTTAAAACCAATTAATGATTTGAGACTGTTAGATCACATGAATCGACGGCTCAGATTTATTACATTTAAAACGGTGTCGTTTGTGTTTTAATGAAGACATGACCATATCTGTTAGATCAGATGAATGAACGGTCTAGATTAGCTTCTTAACACGACGTCGTTTCTTTATTAAGTGGCCTTCATCACATGTCCGTTGGATCAAACATTTCAACGGTCGAGGTCATTTAATTGTTTCTAGGCAGATCGGGCAATTATTTTTTGGGCCTAGACAATTTTTTGCTCTTTGGGCTATTAATTGGTATTAGCCCAATTATTTATCTTGTATTGTATTTTGTATTTTATTTTCTTTTTTGTATTTTTGTATTTATTTTTTATATATTTTGTATTTTTGTATTTATTTTCTGATTTTATATTTTTTGATTTTCTTTTCTGATTTCTTTAATTGTTAAACTAATTAATATCTATTTTATGGTAATTTTTCAATTAAAACACAAAAATGCTATTTTTTTATTTTTCTTTAATTTTTTTAATACTAAAATTATAAAATTAAACCCCTAATGTAGGTGTATATTTTTTGTATTTTTATATATATTTTTTTAATATGAATTAAAATGCAACAATTAACACCAATTTCAACAAAAATCCCCAAAAATGATAAAATAATAAAGAAATCATTTTATTTGAATCTTTTGGAATAAAATTGCTTAGGGCAAAAATCACGTACTCACAGTCAGCACATTTTATTCCAGTAGCAGTCTCCTATTCATCCGAGAGGTTAGCTGAGATTTATATCCTGGAGATTGTTCGCCTGCATGGGGTGCCGGTATCCATCATCTCCGATAGGGGTACGCAGTTTACCTCGCGCTTTTGGAGAGCGGTTCAGCAAGAGTTAGTCACCCAGGTTCAGTTGAGCACAGCATTCCATCTTGAGATGGACGGTCAGTCCGAGCGGATTATTTAAATTTTTGAAGATATGCTCCGAGCTTGTGTCATTGACTTTGGAGGCTCTTGGGACCAGTTTTTGCCTTTAGCAGAGTTCGCCTACAACAACAGCTACCAATCCAGCATTCAGATGGCTCCATATGAGGCATTGTATGGTAGGCGATGTCGGTCTCCAGTCGGATGGTTTGAGTTGGGAGAGGCTCGATTGTTGGGTACTGACTTAGTTCAGGAAGCCTTAGATAAGGTCAAGATTATTCAGGAGAGAGTGCGTTCAGCTCAGTCTAGGTAGAAGAGTTATGCAGACCGTAAGGTCCGAGATGTAGATTTATGGTTGGTGAGCGAGTATTGCTCCGGGGGTCGCCTATGAAGGGCGTGATGAGGTTCGGAAAGAAGCGTAAGCTTAGCCCAAGGTACATTGGTCCGTTTGAGATATTTGATCGAGTGAGAGAGGTGGCTTATAGACTTACATTGCCACCTAGCTTATCAGCCATACATCCAATTTTCCATGTATCTATGCTTCAGAGGTATCACGGCGATCCTACACATGTGTTAGACTTCAGCATTGTCCAGTTGGACAAGGATTTATCTTACAAGGAGGAACCGGTAGCTATTCTAGACCGGCAGGTTCGGCAGTTGAGGTCGAAGAATTTTCCTTCACTACGTGTTCAGTGGAGAGGGCATCGACCTGGGAGTCCGAGTCTGATATGCGGAGCCGTTATCCATATTTGTTCCCCGACTCAGGTACTTCTTTCTTTTGTCTGTTCGAGGACGAACGGTTATTTTAGAGGTGGAGGATGTGACGACCCAATGGGTCATCACCTGTTTTCCTCATCTGTTCTGTGCTTCCAAGGCCTTGAAATCCTCATTTTCTATCGCCTCGATTTGCGTGCGCAGTCCGGGCGCGTAGCCGAAAATTTTTTATGTAGAAATATGTGAATTCTGTGAAAAAATTTGAAGAATTTTAATATTAATATGATTATAGCTGACTTTGGTCAACATTTTTGGTAAACGGACCCGGACCCAAGATTGGACGGTCCCGGAAGGTCCGTAGAAAAATATGGGACTCGGGCATGTGCCCGGAGTCGAAATCCGAGGTCTAGAACCTGAGTAAAAGAATTTTTCTGTTAAATTATTTTTCTGAAATTATTAAAGAAAATGAAAATGAAAATTGATTAAAAGACTATGGTATTAGGCTCGTATTTTGGTTCCGGCGACCAGTACAAGTCTTATACATTGTTTAAGCGCTTCCTATAAAGTTTGGTCGAAATCGAACGTCGTTTGACGTGTTTCGGACCTAAATGTCTAAAGTTGGAAGTTATGAATTTTGAAAGGAGAATCATGAGTTTTGAGGCTTGATTCTATGTAAATGATGTTATTTTGGCGATTTGATCGCGCGAGCAAGTTCGTATGATGTTTTTGAGTCAGTGTGCATATTTGGTTTGGAGCCCCGAGGGCTCGGGTGAGTTTCGGATAGGCGTCGGAGTGTTTTTGGACTTGGAAAATCTGGTATTTTGCTGTTTGCTGGTATCTGGTACGTTGCTCTATGCGATCGCATAGGAGCCTCCGCGATCGCATAGAGTAAATTTCAAGTTGCCCCGTTTTGTTCTATGCGATCGCATGAAGTCGTCCGCGATCGCAATGCCCAGCCTGTTTATTCTATGCGGTCGCATTTAATTATTCGTGATCGCATAAAGCAAATTCTCTCCAAGTCTCATTTACTCTATGTGATCGCATCCCTTTGCCCGCGATCGCATAGAGCAATTTCGCCGAGTGATTTTAAAAGACCCAAAACAGAACAATGAAGGGATTTTTCACCAAACACACACAGGTTCATCTTCTCCACAGCCCCTAAGCGATTTTCAGAGCTTTTCTTCACCAAGTCTTCTTGGTTAAGGCACCTTATTGAGACTGCTCGCACACTTCTAATTGAATCTCGTGTTCCGTTGCGTTTTTTGGGTGATGCAGTTCTCACAGCTTATTATTTGATTAATAGGATGCCTTCATCTCCCATCAAGGTTCAGATTCCGCATTCAGTATTGTGCCCCAGTCAGCTTTATACCCTCTTCCACCTCGTGTTTTTGGGAGCACATGTTTTGTTCGTAACTTAGCCCCTAGGAAAGATAATTTAGCTCCTCGTGCTCTCAAGTGTCTTCCTTGGTTATTCTCGTGTTCAGAAGGGATATCGTTGTTATTCACCTAATCTTTGCAGGTACCTTATGTCAGCTTACGTCACATTTTTTGAGTCTAAACCTTTCTTTGCTTCTGCTGACCACCATGATATATCTGAGGTCTTACCTATACCGACCTTTGAGGAGTTTCATATAGCTCTTCCTCTACCTTCGAACATAGAGGTTTCACCCATATTAACCATTGAGGAGTCTAGTATTGTTCCTCCTAGTTCCCCAGTCACAGGAACATCACTTTTGACTTATCATCGTCGTATGCGCCCTCCATTAGGCCCAACTGGTTCTCGTCCTGCACCTAACTCTGCTCCTACTGCGGACCCTACTCCTAGTACAATGATTGTACTTCGGAAAGGTATACGGACCACACTTAACCCAAATCCTCATTATGTTGGTTTGAGTTATCTTCATCTGTCATCTCCCCATTATGCTTTTATATCTTCTTTGTCCTCGGTTTCCATCCCTAAGTCTACAGGTGAAGTGTTGTCTCGTCCAGGATGGCGACAGGCTATGAGTGACGAGATGTCTGCTTTACATACAAGTGGTACTTGGGAACTTGTTCCTCTTCCTTCAGGTAAATCTAGTGTTGGTTGTCGTTGGGTTTATGCAGCCAAAGTTGGTCCCGATGGCCAGATTGATCGACTTAAGGCCCGTCTTGTTGCCAAAGGATATACTCAGATATTTGGGCTCGATTACAGTGATACCTTCTCTCATGTGGCTAAAGTGGCATCAGTCCGCATTTTTCTATCCTTGGTTGCGGTTCGTCATTGGTCCCTCTATCAGCTGGACATTAAGAATGTCTTTCTTCATGGTGATCTTGAGGATGAGGTTTATATGGAGCAACCACCTGGTTTTGTTGCTCAGGGGGAGTCTCGTGGCCTTGTATGTCGCTTGCGTCGGTCACTTTATGGTCTAAAGAAGTCTCCTCGAGCCTAGTTTGGTAAGTTCAGCACAGTTATCCAGGAGTTTGGCATGACTCGTAGTGAAGCAGATCACTCTGTGTTTTATCGGCACTCTGCTTCAAGTCTATGTATTTATCTAGTAGTCTATGTTGATTATATTGTTATTACTTGCAATGATCAGGATGGTATTACTAATCTGAAGAAGCATCTCTTCCAGCATTTTCAAATTAAGGATCTAGGCAGATTGAAGTACTTTCTAGGTATTGAGGTTGCTCAATCTATCTCAGTATTATATTTCTCAAAGGAAATATGCTTTAGACATTCTTGAGGAGACAGGGATGATAGGTTGCAAATCTGTTGACACTCCGATGAATCCAAATTCTAAACTTCTGTCAGGACAGGGGGAGCCGCTTAGCAATCCTGCAAGCTATAGGCAGCTGGTTGGTAATTAAATTATCTCACAATGACTAGACCCGACATTTCTTATCATGTGAATGTTGTAAGTCAGTTTATGAATTCTCCCTGTGACAGTCATTGGAATGCAGTCGTCCGCATTATCCGGTATATAAAATCGGCTCCAGGAAAGGATTATTGTTTGAGGATCGAGGCCATGAGCAGATCGTTGGGTACTCAGATGCTGATTGGGCAGGATCACCTTCTGATAGACGTTCTACGTCTGGATATTGTATTTTAATAGGAGGAAATTTGGTGTCCTAGAAAAGCAAGAAACAAAATGTAATTGCTCGGTCTAGTGCATAAGCAGATTATCGAGCAATGGCTATGGCAACATGTGAGCTAGTCTGGACCAAACAATTGCTCAAGAAGTTAAAATTTGGTGAAATCGGTCAGGTAGAACTTGCGTGCGATAATCAAGTTGCCCTTCATATTGCATCAAATCCGGTGTTTCATGTAGGGGTGTTCATAAAAATCCGAAACTCCGAACCAAACCGAAAATCAAACCAAACCAACCAAAAAAATGATACTTTTTGGTTTGGTTTGGTTTTAATTTAAAAAAATCGAACCAAACAGAATATAGGAGTATTTATCTTAAATTTATTATTACACCTATATATATGTATACCTTTATACAAAGTTTTAAAATTTTTATAGTAAATATTAATCGTTGCACTTTTAGAACAATTCTTTACCTTTACATTCTAGTTTAATTAGTAGTTTTCTTTTGTTAAGCGTAAGAATCTATTATATTAAAAATAATATATTTTTAATTGAGTCCTTAAATTATTCATCATTATTTGATTCAATTATTATAAGTATATCTTGATAAATAATAGATTTCTCAAAGGGCAATTGATTTGATTGTGTTACGTTGAAAATGTGGTCGCCGAAATGTGTGTTTCGTAGTGTATGTCTTATATTTAAGAAAAAACCGACAAATAACCGAGAAAACCGAAAAACTGACATAAATTGAATCGAGAAAAAACCAACTTAATTGGTTTGTTTTGGTTCTAATATTTGAAAAACCGACTTACTTGGTTTTGGTTTCCTTTTAGGAAAAAAACCAATCCAAACCGAACCATGAACCCTAGTTTCATGAGAGAACTAAACACATTGAGATTGATTGTCACTTTGTTATAGAGAAAATACTTTCAGAAGATATTACTACGAAGTTTGTGAGGTCGAATGATCAACTTGCAGATATTTTTACCAAGTCCCTCACCGGTCCTCGCATTGGTTATATATGTAACAAGCTCGGAACAAATGATTTGTATGTTCTGGCTTGAGGGGGAGTGTTAGATATAGCTTTGTAGTTGTCCCATATTGGAATAGGTGTAGTATGCCCTTTGTATAGAGTATCTATAAATTAGCACATCTTGTATTGCATTAGACACACAATATAAATATATCATATTTTCTCTCGTGACTTCTCACAACTCAAAAGTGTTTTTCAAATTAATTAGCCAAACACAAAGTACTTCTCACCAAAAGTACTTTTTTGAAAAAGTACCTTTGACAAAGAGTGTGTTTGGTATTACGGAAAATATTTTCTAAAATAATATTTTCTTGAAAAACAAGTAGTAATCTTATTCATTTTCCGGCGTTTGCTATGCAAATTAAGGAAACTGACTTCTCAAGAATATTTATAAATAATTTAGATATAATAAACATGAAGTCATAAACTTTCGAACCAACAAATTGCATAAACTTCCGAACCGCTAAACTTTCGAAACCGCAAAATTTCGAAACTCATAAACTTCCAAACACATAAACTTTCGAACTCGTAACTTTGGAATTTGTAAAATTTTGAACCTTTAAACCGAAAAATAAAAAAATAAAAACTGAAAAATATATTTGGGGGGGGGGGGG